>PVLC010005979.1:5862-54749 GCA_004027655.1 Graphiurus murinus
TTTTTTTTTTTTTTTTTTTTTTTTTTTTTTTTTTTTTTTTTTTTTTTTTTTTTTTTTTTTTTTTTTTTTTTTTTTTTTTTTTTTTTTTTTTTTTTTTTCAGATGGTACCTATCTTTATCAACAAAGGACACTGGAATAACACTGCAAGGCCACAGCTAGAGAAAACGGCTCCTCTTCCCGTTTCTATTGTGTCATTTTCCTTTGGCCTGGCTGCCAGCAGATCTGCATGCAGGAGGCCTGGTAATACTTCACCAGCTCTTGTGGATGAGTTCCAGGCTGTCCACACCCTTCAGCAATTTTCTCTACCACCCAGTGGGCTAATTCCTGCAAACCAGCTCCATCTGTGCCTTCCAGTAAGTTTCTTCACCACCATACGTACTCTGTACATTCTCATGGCAACTGTACTCTCTGAGGTCTGGACCTCGGCCTCCATGGAAGAGGATGGAGGTCTCAGGTTCTAAGGTCTTAGTCTTTTCCTTTTTCACGCTCCCTCAGCCCTAACAGTAGAAGTTGCTTTCCACGTGTGCTGTTTCTATATTCATTTGAGTCTTTTTTTAGCCCTTTTATAGTTAAATGTATTTTACGGCTTGATACTCCTTTGGCTTACACTTTCTCTGTTCAAATTAATGGTATAGTTTCTGTCTCCTGTTTGGACTATGATTGACGTCATTCCCTGAAAGACAATGCTTGCTCCATTGCCCCTTCCTAGAAATAAACAACAAATAAAGTGAAATCACAGCAATCCTAACTAGGGATGTGCTGGACAGGGACTATTGCACCATAGGAGAGGCAAGATCTGGTTAACATGAGCCAGAAGAAATTGGGAAAGTATGCTTGGGAATAGATGCTGAGAGGTGGGGCCATGGGACATCAAAGTGGCAAAGAGAATTAATCATTATGGGACATTCTCCCATGATACATCTGGGCAAGAACCCCAGAGGCAGTACTAACTAACATACTGCAAGGGTAGCTCTTAGAATCTTGGAAAATACAATGACCCATGTGAATAGACTAATGAGCTAGAAACACTGATATGGAAAGTGGTCTGGAAAAATGATTCAAGAATTCAATTCAGAGAAGTTGGTATGGTAAAGGGGACATGCTAGTTAAGTCTGAAAACCCCTTCCCAGCCAGCTTTGTGCCTCAGGAGGGCCCAGAGGACAGCTCCATAAGGAAGGAAAGAAATCTACTCATGAAAGGGCACTGGCATTGTTGAGAAGCTTTGTAGCTAAGGCTGAAAGCAGGAAATCTCATTACAGAACTGAACTCTGAAGTCAATGGACATCTTGAAATAACAGAAACACAGTGGCAACCCTTCACCATCAAAAGCAAGGTAGGCACAATGATCATATAGAGCTATAGAGCTGCTAAACAGAACATGGTCTTCTTAGGGGCAAGATTGGTGGACAACCACCAAAGTCATTACACAATTATCCAACTAAAAGAAATCAAGAATGGATGCTCAAGACTGCAGGCAGCTGCCCAAATAAGAACTCTCAACCTGAGCCAGTTCTCAGTTCCAGAATGACTAAAAGAAAGGCCAGGTCCCCAAGACAAAAGACGTCACAACACCACAACATGTGCATTCAGTAGCAATTCTCCCAATTCTTCCCCAAAGTGATACACAGGCCTCTACTCAGATCACTTTCCAGTGAAAATGGGAACACCCAAAACTTACAAGGACTGTTGGACCCAGGGTCTACATTGATTCTGATACCCAAGAACTCAAAGCACCTTCATGTCTCCCATACTAGGGGAATACAAAGACCAGTAATGACCCAGGTTCAGCTCGCTATATGTCCCCTGGGACCCTGGATCCATCCAGTGATCATTTCCCTGTACCCCAGTGCATCATGGGAAGGGACATACATGATAAATGACAGAATTCTCACGTCAGGTTCTTGATCTGTGAGGTAAGCATTATTGTAGTGAGGAAAGCAAAGTAGAAGCCTCTAGAAAGTCCCCATTGTCCCCCTAACCCAAGATAGTAAATATAAAACAATACTATATCCCAGGGGAAATTCATAATAGTTAGTTCCATTGTCAACATTTTTAAAGAATGCAGCAATGGTAATGAGCATGTTGCCCCTATTCATTTATTTATTCATTGGTACTGGGGATTGAATCCAGGGGCATTCTACCTCTGAGCTACAACCCCCGCCCTTTTAATTTTCGGTTTCAAAACTGCTGGGGGGCCGGGCGTGGTGGCGCACGTTTGTAATCCCAGCATTTGGGAGGCTGAGACCAGAGGATCCAGGTTTGCGGCCAGCCTCAGCTAACTAGTGAGGTATTCTGCAACTTAGTGAGACCTGGTTTCAAAATAAAAGAATAAAAAATAGGGCTGGGGGTGTAGCTCAGAGGTAGAATTCCCCTGAGTTCAATCCCCAGTACCGCAAAAAAAAAAAAACTGCTGGGGGTCTTGTTAAGTTACTAAGTTGAGGCTGGCTTCAAACCTGCGATCTATCTGTCTCAGACTCCCTATGTCCAGATGTTATCCCCATTAAATTCACCACCCCACTCCTATAGAAACATTGATCATGGTGAAGTACCATGTACTACCACCGGTGGTGGGCTGGTAAACATTTTACAACGGACCCTCCAGAGGTAGAGGAGGCTTTCTAGCATTTGCCATGTTCTGTGGTATAATGCCCCTGCTATAAGCTCATGAGGCTCCTGCAAATTTTGCAACTGGCCCTAAAGACCAGTGTGGGCCTGCGTCCACACACCAACTGCCACAGACCTAAGGAAATAAGAGTTTCAGTTGCGACTTCTGTGCCATATATGATACTTTTACTAGAAAGAATGTTTTGGATATATCCCTTCCAAAATTCGGGTGTTGCCAATATGATAGTATTAATTAGTGACACCTTAAAAAGCTGACTGTGCTCTCCTGGCCTAATTGAGATTGAGATTAAGGCCCAGAACGTCAAGAAAATAAGTGCCTGTTCTTTATAAATTACCCAGTTGGTGGTAACTTGATAGCAGCACACGACAAGAGCCTTCAGTATAGCACAACCATTGAGCTGGCGAACTTGTCATTTCCATCCTTCTCAGAAAGAAGTGTCAGAAGCAGTCCACATGCGCAGCGATGGCTGACAGTGTGCTGTTATGTTCTTCCCCTGGGCCTTGTGAACTCTCTGTTAAATCCTCCCAGTAAATGATCCAGAGGGCCTTAGATCTACCCGACACTTCATAGAACATCACCTGGGCCTGCAATGTCAATAGCATCATGCTAAGCAGACTGCATTTGTAAAGTTACTGCATTTGTGAGATTTAGGAAGCCTCATGTCCACGAAGAGTTTTTAGAGGTCAAGCAGCACAGAGCATGTTAGAACATCTCTTCCCAAAAAAAGACAAATTATTGTCTATTATACCTTTTTTAAAAGTATTACTAGCTAGGTGCAGTCAGCACTGCTACACAGCCAGCAGATTATCTATGACAGGAAAAAACTACCTCATCCAAGGTCACGCTCCCATTCAGCCAGCCACAGCCAAAAGCTAACAGATGACTAGCTGTTCCTGCAGCATAAAGGCTTATCCCTTGCTTCAATTTGAAACAATTCTGAAGAACAGTCCACTCCCAACCCTGAGGACCCCATGAAGAGTTCGCTGAGGCCTCAGCCATGCACTGCTGGCCACCCTCCTCCTCTACTCTTTGCAACCTGCCTCACGTCTTTCTAGATTTGTCTCAGGAGCACTCTAGTAACCCTTTGCACCCAACTCTCCATCGCAGAGTCAGTTTCTAAGGAACCAGGTCTAAATCACCATCAGTGGCATTCCAAGTCTCCTTCTTTCTCTATCTGCTGTTTGCTGAATGTTTCCTGGCAAGCTTTCCTCTGAAGGGGAAAAATGGGAAAAGTAGAATCAGTCAACACCATCTCACACTCCAAGGGACTCCTTGTGTATGTTGCCTTGTAACAAACCACTTCCCACTAACAGTTGGTCTGGTGTGATACCAAGTCCAGGAAAGCGAATATACTATCTTCTCACAAGCTACTGGTAGCACCTTCCAGCTTAATTTTAAGAGTTGTTCTGAGGGGGTATTCATTAGAAAATGAACATAATCAATTAATCAACTAACTACATCAGCCAATTAATTAAATGCAATCCTCTACAGTCATGATTTCACATCCTTGGGTTTAACCAACTACAGATCAAAAATATTTTTTTAAATGCTGACAGCCAAACTAAGTTGCTGTAGCTGGCTTTGAACCTTCAATCCTCCTGTCTCAGTCTCCCAAGTATGGAAATTACAGGCATGCATTACCACACCCAGCCTAGAGATAATTTAAAGTACAGTCATATGCCACAGTTCCAGTCAATGACAAACTGCATATACAATTATGGTCCCATAAGATTATATTACCTAGGGATATAACTGTCTTTATTTATGTAAATTCACTAAATTCACTCTAGGATGTTTGCACAACAATTAAACCACCTAATGGCACATTTCTTAGGATATACCCCAACCTTAAGCAGCACAGAACTGCATATGGGAAGATGTGTGCAGGTTATATGAAATATTATCCCATTTTATATAAGAGATTTAAGCATCCGCAAATTTTGGTATAAGGGAGGGTGTCTTAAAACCCCCTTAGATACCAAGGAACCACTGTCATCACTAAATAAACAAGTTTAAAAATTAGTTATGTTTATCCTGAGCAAAACATAAGGAGTGGTAGCCACATATGTGGCATATATTTGCAGAACTATTCTAGAAATTGTATAAGGCTAAGAACTGGGAGAGGACATGAGCAGAAGAAACATTGGCATGAACCCTATACCTACTACAAAATTGAGTGTCCTGCAGAGAGGCCGAGGCTGTGTCACTAGAGCAGAAATGCTGGGTTAGGAGCAAGGAGGATGTCTCCCTCCATAAAAGAGATGGCACCAGAAGTACTGAATCTATGTGGCCATCAGATCAGGTGCAGCACATGCCTCCTTGACCCCGAGGGCACTGAACATGTCACTCTCCATTCCAGACATGACTGGCACACCAGACACAGAATTCTTCTGAGACGGCTAATTTCAGACTTCCCAGGAGCAAGCAGTCTCCCAGGATAGGCTCCAGGAATCACACAGAGAGGAAAACCAGTTCTACTTGGTATCCAAAAGAATCAACTAAAAACCTCAAAGCACTTGAGGTTTTCTATACATTTTAGAAAATGTATAAAAGTCAGTAACATTCTCAAATGTGCTATAAAATATAACACAGAAAGCAGATCTCACTCATATTTGTGTATATGATGTGGAGAAGGGAGAGAATATGGTTTGAGAACTCACTTAGCAAAAATATCTATATATTTGCAGAATCTCTGTGGGAGATGTGTGCACCCATCCACTCCTCACTCTTTCCCCACCCTGGCTTCAATACAAAGGGCTGATGACTCTGGGCTGTGTTTTCCTGGCTTCTGTAATAGCTCACTCTGGCAGGATTTGGCCAATGTGAGTCACTGCTGAGAGATTAAAGGATAGAAAGAGAAAGAAATTGGAGTATTTGCCCCTCCTCCTGTGCCTCAGGTGACATCTCAGTAGTGCCCGTGTTTTCTCCACGGCAAACCCTTCAAACATCTAGCTTCAGCCAGGTGACACCAGCCTCTGGCACCATTAATATTGTCTCCTTCCTCTGGCTTCCAGCCTGAGGTGTGGTGGCTCACTGCTGTCACTCATCTCTGCTTACCTGACTGTCCCCTGTTGGCTTTCTCAGTTCTTTCATCACCATGCAACCAATCCCCAGCATTAAATTCCTTTCTGTTAAAAATAGTCATATTTTAGCCGGGCGTGGTGGCGCACGCTTGTAATCCCAGCATCCGGGAGGCTGAGACCGGAGGATCCGGGTTCGCGGCCAGCCTCAGCTACCTAGTGAGGCACTCCGCAACTTAGTGAGACCCTGTTTCAAAATAAAGAATAAAGCCGGGCATGGTGGCGCACGCTTGTAATCCCAGCATTCGGGAGGCTGAGACCGGAGGATCCGGGTTCGAGGTCAGCCTCAGCTACCTAGTGAGGCACTCCGCAACTTAGTGAGACTCGGTTTCAAAATAAAAAAAAGAATAAAAAATAGGGCTGGGGATGTAGCTTGGCGGTAGAATGCCCCTGAGTTCAATCCCCACTACCGCAAAAAATAAATAAATAAATAAATAAATAAATAAAGAATAAAAAATAGGGCTGGGGGTGTAGCTCGGAGGTAGAATGCCCATGAGTTCAACCCCCAGTACCGCAAAAAAAAAAAAAAAAAAAAAAAAATAGTCATATTTTTTCTTTACTGTTTAGATACTGACTGTTCCAAAAATGAAAAACATTTTATTAAGGAATAAGAAGAAGATTTAATAACTGAGTTATACCCCCACTTCATCTGCACCCTCCTTGGGCAGCCCAAAAGATAAACAGAAAATGCAAACACTGATCATCAAGCCTCCAGATCAGGAGGACCCAAATGATTGCTAGGTAAAAAAAAATACAGTGAAACTCTCCAGGAACAACTTAGAACAGATATGCCCCTATTCAAAGATGTCCAGCACAGTACCTAAACAATAATTATGCCACAACAACAAAGAGCCAGGTACTATGGCACATGCCTGTAATCCCAGTGACTCCAGAGGCTGAAGCAGGAGGATAGCAAATTTGAAGTCAACCTCAACAAGTTATCAAGACGCTGTCTCAAAATAAAAAGGACTAGTGATATAGTGGTAGTGCCCCCCCCACCTCCAAGCTCAATACCCAGGACCACAAGAAGGAGGAAGAGGAGGAAAAAGAGGAGAGAGAGGAGGAATGATAAGTTGTAGGTAATGAATAAAGACCTGTTTAGGTAATTATTTAGTCTAAGAAAGCAAAGAAGTTTTTAGAAAATAGCTATTTTGCATTTCCAAGGTAATCAAAGAAATAGAGTAAATGAGGGTAGAATAATATATACAAGAATGAGAAGATAGAAATAAAAGTGTTTAAGACAATAGCATAGAATTTAAGATGGTTATTAGAAGCAAAATTAAACGAAGGCATACATAGAGCATAGTATGCCAAAATCACCCAGAGGGAATACGAAAAGAATTAAAGAGATTAAATCATTTGGACATAGGGTTGATGTGGCAGACCAATAATGGAGGACCCAGTATATAAATAACCACTGTGCTTAAACCGGGCATGGTGGCTCGCACCTATAATCCCAGTACCTGGGAGGCTAAGCTAGGAGGATCGAAGGTTCAGGGCCAGCTTCAGCAACTTAGCAAAACCCTGTTTCAAAACAAAAAATAAAATAAAATTGGACTGGGGGTGTATCTAGAGATAGACTTTTCTCTGGGTTCAATCCCCAATTCCAATAAATAAATAAATAAATAAATAAATAAATACATGCTATACTTGATGGAAATAAAAATTAATAAACACTGTTAAAATGCAGGATAGAAGAAAATCATCATGAAGTGAAGGAAGATTGGTATCTGGGGCTCCGAGTGCTCACTCTGTGCTGGCAAAAATCACCATCATCATCATATGTCACAGCAAACAAGACTGGCAAGTTTTCAATGTCAAGTATGAAGAAATTATCCAACAAGCATGAGGCAGAAGTAATAAGTTTTCAACATAAGAAAGAAATTAGAAAATCTCAGACTTCCCTTGAGAAACATGAGATGGTGAAAGATTGCGAAGCGACATCTATAGTATGCAAAGAGAACACGTGACCCAATCACGTACATTAGCCAAGTGATTATACATGCATGATTGCAGAAACAAAAAGAAGGCATCACCAACACTGTGTGCATATATGTTTACGTCATTTTGAACCTCACTATGGTGTATAATTACAATGTGCCAATAAAAGTATAAAAACAGAAGGCATTATAGAATATGCAAGATCAGAAAGTGTTACCACATTCACACCCTTTCTAAAACACCAAAAAGTCAGTCCACTCATTGAGAAAAATTGGAATAATACCAAAACCAGGTACTCACATTGCTAAGTCTAAGAAATTAGAGTTACTAGGACTCCAAAACAAAATATAAATGTTATAATTCTTGGAAAAACCTATATAATATAGGACAAAACATCTTCAAAGAAGTGGAAGAGGTAATAAGTAGAAGGAAGGATACATGTTCTACTTTCTTATGGCTTCGTTGAGGTGGTATCTGCCAAGTTTCTCCTCTGCAAAATACTTTTTTCCTTTTGTGACTACTATATATCTTTAAGGGAGGCACTTTAAAATCATGTAAAATTGTCTTTCTCAATACCATATCATGCACTAAATTTTGCACCCATAGTGTTTCTTTCCTACATTAATTATTACCATGAAAATAGCTAAATAGTAATTTTCTTTTTTTTTCTAAATAGTAATTTTCTACTACCATCATCTTTCTACTATAACTAAAAGTTATTTCTTCTCCCAATGTGTTTATTTATGTCAATGTGGACTTAAAGATTTCTGCATTATTCAATGAATAATAATCAGTTACTATTGTTACTTAATTTAATGCTGTGACTAACTGTCCCAGTGCTGGCCACTGCAGGCTGCTTTCTATGCTCCCCAGCCCTCCTTGAGAATTTCTTGGCACAATAATGTACTCCAGACTCTTCTTGTCCTTTCCTTCCCCCAGCCCTAGAGTCTGGAACAGACACCAGCCCTAGTAAAGGAATCTGGGCTCCTGGGAGTATTTGGAAACAATGATCTGGATACTAAGTGTGTTCATAGATATTAGGGAATCATTGTGCTCAAGCCCTTTGAATGAACAAAGCAAGAAAACACTGGAATGTATACATTACACACACACACACACACACACACACACACACACACACACACACACAATCTATGCAAGCAATCTGGTACCTCCAATTTCACTCCAATGCCCCAGGAGTGAAATTGGAGGTACCAATCTAAAGGTACCCGATAAAATACAGGAGGCCCAGTTAAATTAAAATGTAAGATAAACAAAGGATTTTTTCATGTAAATATGTCCCAAATGATGTCCTGTGTTTTTGTTTGGCCACCTCAGTTCTAGCTAGCTCCATTCCCATCATCCCATAGTCGGGTTCCTGGTGCCATTATTCTCACCTTAGATCTCAATCACCGCGGGCACGGCCCACCTCTTGGCCCCACACAGCCCCGACCCCACCTTGCAGGCAGATCCTGATGCTGCTGCGCTTGCCTCCTTCATTCTGGCCTGCTAGTAGCCTTTCGGTGATGAATGGATGGAGGGAAAAAGGGAAGAAAATAGTTGTTTAAGATGTATGGGGAGTTGGGCGTGGTGGCGCACACCTGTAATCCCAGTACGTGGGGGGCTGAGACAGGAGGACTGCAGGTGCAAGGCCCTCAGCAACTTAACAAGACCCTGTTTCCAAATAAAATAGCACTGGTAGTATAACTCTGAGATAGAATGCCTCTAGTTCAATCCTCAGTAACAACACATGGGAGGAAAGCACGGGGAAAGTGGAGGGGAGTGTAACCGTAGTAACACAAGCCCACATCTCAGTCCTACCTCGAGAGATACTCATCTCGTGCTTGCAGGTCTCCAGGTGGGACTCAGCTGGGCTCCTGCGTCTTCTCATTCCATGTCCATCACTGAAGGGGCAGCTGTAGTAGGAGGCTTTTTATGCAGAGAAGCTCAGGGGACGTGCCAAATGCAGGGGGCTGCTTCCAACCTCTGCTCAAAATTGGCCATTGTCCCTTTCGTCCACATTGCACTGGTCAAAAGAAATCCCACAGCAAGGTCCGAGGTCAAGGGGGCAGCAAAGGAATATCTACTCTGAAAGTAAATGAATGGCACAGAATAAATGATGTGATCCATCACTAATACAAATTGAATAAAAACAAAACAACCAACAAAACATCCTGTATCTAAAGGATAAAACCATGAATGGAAAGAGGAAAAAACCCTCAAAAACTGAAAGTGTTTTTCATATGAGATGTAAGAAATACACCTAAAATAAAATAACTTAGGATGCTTAAAAGGAAAGGGATAATCATGAAAAGAGCAAAGGGGCATGTAGTTATTATATGAAAATTTGACCCCAAAACTCTGTACAGAACTCTCTAGGAAATTAAGCAATTATTTTATCTAAAAGTCAAAGAGGTCTCCGTCCCCCAGCAAACCAAGTTCCAAACCTCAAACCTTTCTTTAAAAAGTTCAAACCCACACTTACCAGTAATAGAAATTAGATATGAGAGAGGCCAGAAGTGTACACTGTATAGAGATTGTATCTTCTTGTCAACATTGACAAAATAAAGCATTTGCAAAAATTGAACTCTATTATACTACAGAGAAAACCTCAATAAATTCCTACTCATAAGTATTGCTCAGACCATATCAACTGACCACAGCAGGAAAAAAGCAGATATAAATAGATTAATGGAAGGAATGGAACCCACCCCTGAGGGACTGGACCATTCTAAATTTCACTAGTAAAGGGAAAAGTCAAAACTGCAATTGTAGAGTATTTTAGAAAATAACAATAATGGGAACACTACATATATATACTAAAGCTGGCATTTCTAATTAAAGGGAAAAAGATGTTGGAACAATTAGCTAGCCTTCTGGGGAAAAAAGTAAATTTGGATCCTTACCGCATAATTCCTTAAGCCAGATAAATTCCAGATGGATTAAAAATTAAAATATAAAGAAAGGAATACATGTTAGGCCATAGATTTTTTTACATAGTTTAGGGGTGGCCAAGATCTTTCTTATATTAAACCAAAGGCAGAAACTAAAAAGACAATATTAGTATATTAGACTCCATTAAAATTTAAAGTTGTGAAGAGAAAAAATGGCTTAAAGCAATTAAATTTGGAAAGAGATACTGCTAAAATTTAAAAACAAAATATTTAGTAGTGTTATTATGCTAAAGGGATCATATGAGTTCATATGATAAGTTGAAACCCAACCACAAAGATGCGAATTACTTGAACATTTCAGAAATGAAAATTACAAATGGCCAGAAAGTTTATAAAAAGATGTTTGGTCTTTCAAGTAAAATGTGCAAGAGAATTGTATCAATGCACAGAAAAGTATCTGGAAAGACAGGCATTGAAATGTTAATAATACTTATTTCTCAGGTGGAATGAGATTTCAGGATATATTTTTCTTTTCTTCTCTCCCTTATGAAATACCCTTAGAAGTTTTTTTTTTAAATCAGTGTATATTAATTTTATATATTATGATTAAATTACCTGGCATACTAAAAAGATATGTACAAAAGCTAATGAATCTGCTTTTGTTTTTCATAAAAATTCTTAAAATCTATTTGTAATTTTGTGGTATAAAATGCTACTGACAAAGGGAAATGCTCACTTTATATTAGATGATTTAAGAAAGACTATAAGTTGACTTAATTTCTTTTATAAAGGAGATATATTAATCAACAGTGATTTTTCTCCAGTGATGGAATTGTAGGCTGATTCTTTCTTGTTTCCCAACTATCTATAATAAATATTTAGGAATAAAAGTCAATTTTTTTCAACAGTAAAAGTTATAATCACCGTAAGTAGCAATCCCAAACTGTGAATGAGGGCCCCATAATCATTGCAGAGATTGGACTTCCCAATTTTCTTTTTTAGGAAAACAGCAGGGGCCCTATCAGAGATGGAGGACATGGAGGGAGCCACCCAAGGCAGGCACAGAGAGACAAGCAGCATGTGGCCTAATTTATATACTAAAACTAAAACAATTGAACTCATAAAAGTAGAGTGGAATGGTGTTTACCAGAACATGGTGGCTAGGCAAAACACGGAATTTTAACCTATAAATAAATATAGTTGTCATTTGTCAAAAGTTTTTAAAATAATTTTTTAATTAAGAGCAGAGCTGTTTATGCAGTATCTAAGCCTTGAGCAGCAATTCGTGTTTGACAGAGATTCATGGGGCACCCACTGGTAGCAGGCATGAGGGGAGGTAAGAGGTGCAAGGTAGAAGCCCTCTTTTCATGGAGTCTCAGAAGACCCAGAATATTTCTAACGTGAAGTGTGCAATACCAGGAGTATGGGTCAGAAGGAAAGAGGGCATGAGGGAGGGAGGCCAACAGTCCCAGTTTGCCTGGGATTGAAATCTGGGGAAATCCTGCCCAAAGTAGGATAAGTTTGTCAAGCTAGAGTGAAGGGTTAGGACGACGTCCAATTGGAGGGTCAGCCTCAGTAGGGCTCCAGAAGATCCCAGGCATATTTGTAGGAGGGAGAGCTCCTGCCCTGGGTCTCCTTCCTGCCAGGTCTTTGGTGGGAAGACAAAAGACTGTGTTAGAGAAGAGAACTGGTTTTGTAGCAGATCATTTTCTGCTTTGGGGGCTACCGAAGGCCTTCCAGAGCTAGGGTGGAAAGGATTATATCCTGACAGACAGAGATCTGGAGTCTCACAACCCCCTTTCCACAAGGCAAGGACAAGCCAGGCCTGCTCCATGATGGTAGACCTGTTGGCCCCCACAGAGAACACCAACTGTGAGGCCACAGGCTGCAGGACAGCGGGGAGCGCCATGCCTATTAAAAGCCACCATCATGCTCAGATTGGGTGGGATGCCTGTCAAGTCCTGCAGGAGACCGAGGGCTGGGGTTTCCCCGAAGAACCCCATAAGACACTTAATTCCACTCCTCCTGGCAGGAGGAGTAAAGAAGAAGCAAATTCCTCCCATATATGATGCTGGAGGAGAAAAGAATAAATTGATAGAGCATCAGGAATGATCCAAGGCTGCGCAAAAACTGGAGAGAACACGAGCCCTCAGCGGAGGGAGACCAGTTCAGTACCTGATCCAGCAGCAAAGACTGCGCGGGCACCGAGTCACTGGAAGGGACCTTCATAGGGACTCCCAGAGAGTTATAAAGCTGCCAGTTGTGCAGAAAGGGGTCAGAGGGAGCCAGCCACTGACCATGGGGGCTCCAGATGAGTCCATGGGATCCTCTTGTTTGCCGAGAACCACTCTCGGTCCTCCATAGGTACAGTGGCTTGCACCCCAGACACCTGGAAGAAGTCACCAGCCTCTGATCATCATAGTCTGACCACAGGGTCATTGAAAGGGTAAACTGAGTTCCTATCTTTTCCCCTTCTGATGGGCAAATTCAGTGTTATAAAAACCTCTTTACCAAGTCATTTCTCACCTAGCATGCCTACCCTACTCCATACTTAACCAAAGTCATGGTGCATTTGTCATTTCTTGATGGGGAGCTGGCACGTCCATACCTCCCTCTGGGATTCATCCCTGGGCGTGGAGAGGAGAGTGGACCTGTTATTCCCTGGAACTGTAGCAAAGCAGCAGATCAGACTTCCAGGCCTCAGAAAATGATCCCCAGAGATGCATTTCAAAATCTATGCAACAACCCTTTCCTCTGCCAATCAAGCAAAGATTTGCTCAGACACTGCTGAAGAGAACAGAGGCGAAGAGCAGCTTGTATTGAAGCACACTTAGGGGCTTCTCTAAAATACACTGTGACCGCCTGCCGAGCCAGGTGGCACCAGCACAGCCCCTCAGCCTTCTAAATACCTGCCATCAGCAGACCGGGGAAATACACTCTGCTCTAGGGATTCGCCAAATAGTTCTGTGCATACTATACTAGTCCCCTGAGATGCCCGCCACCAAAAAGCGATTCTGCAGTCACATAAGGCTGGGCAAACACCGCATGCTGGAGCCCACTGCCCGAGAGTGGAGACATCGTTTATGGGCCTGATATCAGAGTAAACCATCCTTCATGGGAAGTAGGTGGCAATAAGAAACTGGGGCTGAGTTTTTTCCTGATACCGGGAATTGAACCTATGGGCATTCTACCTCCAAGCTACACCCCCCAACCTATTATTATTGTTGTTGTTATTATTATTATTATCATTATTATTTGGAACAGGGTGTCATTAAGTTTCTGAGGCTGGCCTTAAACGTGGGATCCTCCTGTCTCAGCCTCCTAAGTACTGGGATTACAGGTGTGCCTCACCATGCCCAGCTGATCTTTTATGTCAACAACAATAAGTAACTATGAACCTTTCCTGAAAATACACTGCACTAGTCAGGACCCAACAAGAAACTGGATCCTACTTGGAAGGTCCTTCAGCCTCTAGCCAATGGAGGTGCACTATTTACAGAGCCGTGTGGAGAGAGAGAGGGAAGCATAAGGCACCCAGAGACTGGCAGCAGTGAGACGCTCCAACCATGCTGGTTCTACAGGGCAGGAGGAGAAAGAGGATCACTGAGGGCCAGGGATGGCTGCCGCCATGGACTGGGGCTGCCCGTGGGAGAAGGAGCTGCTGAGGAAGTAGAACCTTCCAGAAACACAGAACCAAAGAGGGAGGAGCAAGAGAGAGTCTCTCCTGACCTCTCTCCTCCACCTGAGAAGTTAGAGGAGAAGGAGGTGCAAGGGAACCAGGAGTAGGAATGAGTCTCCTGGGGGCCCAGCAAGGAGGAAGATGGCGGCGTGGCCGGTGTGGGAGCTGGAACAGTGAGCATGGAATAAACGGCACATAGCTGACTCGCTTGTCAACCAGGGGACAAAACAGGAAAAGGTGGGAGTCTCCCTGTGAAGAACCCTTCACTATTTGGAAGTTGTGTCTGAGCAAGGCATGGTGGTGCACGCCTGTAATCCCAGTACTTGGGAAGCTGAGACAGGAGGATTGCAGGTTCCATGCTAGCTTCAGCAGCTTAGCGAGACCCCAGGGACTTAGACCCTGTTTCCAAACAAAAACTAAGCTAGGACTGGGAGTGTAGCTCAGAGGTACAGTTCCCCTGGGTTCAGCCTCCAGTACAAAAAAAAAAAAAAAAAAAAGTTCCTAATGTTCTACTAAGAGTAAGGGGCAGTGGATAAGAATAAGAGTGTTTTGCTGTGCCCTTTGGTATCAGTTTCTGTCCTGAGGAGAGCAACAAGATGGGAGTGGGCCCACGAGAAGGGCTGCCCTCTGCACTGGCAGGGCGTCTGCTGCAGGCAGAAGTGGCTCCCTTCTGTCCTCCCCAAAGGCAGGTGAACCGAGCCAGCACCGGGCCAGGCCCCTTCTGCAAGCAAAAGCGTTCACCTTCAGCGGAGGGCAAGCAATGCCCAGGTGGTATTTTGCACCACATTCTGCAGGAAATAAAGAGACAATCAAATATCTTTTGGCCAGTCTCTATCTCTTGATGTCCTGAAATTTACATTTTATTGCAATAAAAAATAAATCCAAAGAGGGCTGATCCAGTGAGGAGCGTTATCCCTAATTCTGATGGATCATAAAATACTCCTTCTCGGAGATCTATAATGTACATTATTAAAATCTCCAAATAGTCCTCCAGAAAGAGAGCCGCATAACTCTGCTTAATGCAGGATTTCCCAGGCCTATGTGAACATAGGACTTACTGTTTTTCATCCAAGTGTCCTTGAAAAGTACAGTGGTCTTCTGTGTGCCTCATTGCTAGGTTCTGTTAAAAGGAGACTTGATTTTGCTGCGCAGTAACCCTTTCATACAGCAAAAGAGAAGAGCTGATAAGCCCATGCTCAGTTCATCAGGAAGGTGTGCAAAAGGCCATACTGCTCTTAGACAACTCCTTTCCCTTCTGTTTTCACATGGCATGTTCCATAAAGTTAGGCTCTCATATCAGTCCATTTTCCATTACTATAAACAAACACCTAAGGCTGGGTAACTTGTTGAGAAAAGAGGTTTATTCAGCTCATGGTTCTAGAAGTTCAAGAGCATGGCACCCACAGCAGCTTGGCTCTGGTTGGACATCACGGCAGGCGGCTTCATAATGGTGGAGCACAAATAAGAGGAAGAGATCACATCACCAGAAAGAAAGGCTGAGCAAGACTTGGGGTCCCACAGGAGGACTATGTTAATCCATCAAGTTCTAATACTGCAGCGCCCCAAAATGATTTTTATGACCTGGGGCATGTGTGTGTGTGTGTGTGTGTGTGTGTGTGTGTGTGTGTGTCTGCAGATTGAACTCGGGGGTGTTCTACCTCTGAGCTATACCTCCAGCCCTATTTTATTTTTTATTTTGAAATAGGGTCTCACTAAGTTGCTGAGGCTGACCTCAAACTTGGGATCCTCTTGTCTCGGCCTCCCAAGCACTTGGGATTACAGGAGTGCACCACCAAGCCCATCTTATGACCTGCTTCTTATCCTCTAAGTCTACTACATAGCCAGAGCAACTTCCTCAAGCACAGTTAAGGTCAAGCATGTCTGGCTCAGCCATAACTGCCTGGCTCCAAAATGCCTAAAGCTCCCTTTGCACAAGATACATGTGCAAGGCATTAAAGGCATCCATTTCATGTGCTGACCTAACTCTGACAGCGTGCCACTGACCCATGCTTCCTGACTGCACTCTGCACCACCAGCACGCCTCCATTGCTTCCTATTTGCCTTGGTGACGTTATATTTGGCACAGCTTTTCCCCCAAAATATAAGAACTCACAAGTAGAAAATTACTCCCACCCCCACCTGTCAAATCTTTCCAGCATCAAAATCGAAGCCTTTTTCAAATACTGCGTGTTCTTTGCCACCTCTGCTCAGTGCCTTTTACCAAAAGTAATTTCTGCCTCTTTTGACCTCTGCGGAAGGTTTGAACACACTCTGCATTGTATTCAAGTTAATTATATTGGTGTCTTAACTCCCCTATTTGAACATAAGCCCCCCTGAGGGCAAAAGCAGTGGCTTGCATATGTCATACCCTCATACATCTCAGCTTCAAGTCCCACTTGACAAATGTGAGCTGTTTAGTGATCGGATAAAGTCTTAGTTAGAACCCGCAGCCCTTAGCAAACTGGAAATAAGTGGAGAATATGGAATGTCAATGGGAGGCCTTGCTCCAGCTGCTGCTGCAACACTGTTAATTACACAATACTTTTATTGAGCAATTCGGTGGTAATTCTTGCCGCTATTCCTCCTTAATAAGATCCATTGTGCACCATAAAATAGTAACTGGGATGCAGTTTGTATTCCACATGCATCACATTTCTTTTTAGCAGGTTCTTCCATATCCATAATCTCATCATTATTACTATTACCCTCAGAAGGCAGTTGACTTGCATTAATCAGGCCTGCTGCCATTCCCTTGCCAGATTTTCTGCAGTTTTATTGTGCTTTTGGACATTTTAATTAACTTGAAAAATTAATTTTAAAATCTTACCTTATTAATGCTTTGCCCCCTTGGAAATCCCTTCTCCTTGTTTATTATCACTGACCATTTGAAGAGGAGGTCATTAGGGAGTAGGTCTCCAGAGAACCTCCACACCATCTTGCCTCCAATGCGAGGCTGTTTTCAAATGAGATGAGCATCATAATCCAAAACTGTAAGTGTGGTGGGGGAGGGGAGTTGTTTGGGGAGTTCTAAGACTTATAATTTCAATTATGGCATAACATTTACTCCACAGCTACCTGCTCTCTACAGAGCTCAACAATATCAGTTTATTGATGCCATGTATAGAGGTGAGGTTTGTTTTACCCACTTGCCAGACCAAAGTGAATAAGGCACCAGATTTGGTGACTTAAGAACATTGACACAGCTAGGAGTGGTGGCGCGTGCAGTGCTTGGGAGGCTGAGACAGGAGGATCACAGATTTGAGGCCAGCTCCTGCAACTTAGTAAGACCCTCAGCAACTTAGTAAGACCTTGTTTCAAAGTAAAAAAGAAAATAGGACTGGGGCATAACTTGGAGGTAGAATGCCCCTGAGATAAATCCCCAGTACACCAAAAAGAAATAAATAAAACTGACACTGAGCCAAATAAGCAGAACGCATCACATAAAATGACCTTCCTTATCCTCGGTGCTCTGTCCTGAGCCTGGGAAATACAATGGCATGATCAATGAACAGCACGAGTTCTTCACTTTGTAAACAAGGTTGGGTTTGCCAGCTTTCAGCCACTTCAACAAAATACCTGAGATAATTAACTTACAAAGAAAAAAGGTATCGAGGTATGGTGGTGCATGCCTATAATCCCAGTACTTGAGAGGCTGAGACAGGAGGATCACAGGTTCAAGGACAGTCTCAGCAAGTAGTAAGACTCTCATCAACCTAGTGAGACCCTGTTTCAAAGTAAAAATAAAATACAGCTGGGGGTGTGGCTTGGAGGTAGAAGGCCTCTGGTTTCAACATCAAGTACCAAAAAAGAAAAAAGGGAGAGAGAAGGTTTACTTTGGCTCCCAGTGTTGGAGGCTCAGTCCTCGATCAGCTGGCCCGTTGCTTGGGCCTGTGGCGAGGTGGTGCGTCACAGTGGGAGTGCTTGGTGGAGCAAAACCTCTGGCCTCCTAACCAGGAAGCCAAGAGAGAGAGCAAAGAGGGGGCCACATAAGCAATGTCAGACACACCAGGACACGCACACTGATCTTGCATTAAGGGCCTTTCCACTGGGTGGGTAGAGAGGACCTACACGTAGGAAGACAAGGCCTCCACGAGTTCAGCGGGTGAAGGGAGCCTTTCAGGCGACAGTGAAAGTAGGGTTTGGCCTCCTGGAGGTGAGGCTTGCACTAAGCATCAAGCTCAGCGTGAGGAGGCAGAGAATGAAGGACAGTGTGGTGTGTACTCTTTGTGGCTTACAGAAAACCACTTCCAGCCCCTTCTCCCTGTCCACCTTCGTTTGTTTGTTTGTTTGTTTGTGGTATTAGGAATTGAACACAGGGCATTCTACCTCTAAGCTACACCCCCAGCCCTTTTGAGTTTTTGTTTGAAAGCAGGGTCTTACTAGGTTGCTGAGAGTCTTGCTTAGGTGCTGAGCCGGCCTTGAACCTGTGATCCTCATGTCTCAGCCTCCCATGTACTGGGATTACAGGTACACCAAGATGCTGGGTTCACCTTTATACAGACCAGGAAAGCTACACACTCACCTTCCTAGCATCCCTTTGAGCTCTAGGGGACATAGGACTTCCCGTCAATGAGACATCTCTGGAAGGTGATATGGATTTTGTTCTACTAACAAGGAGCCAGACATCACTGGAGCCCTTTGCAAAGTATTCCTGCCCAGCGATGGTCTTCATATGAGAGAAGGGAGCTGCCTTAAACAGGCCCAGGACACAAATTTGAGGACTCCCCCCTTTTCTTTTGATGACTTGTCAAAAATGTTCCTTAGAGCCAGACATGGTGGCACACACCCATAATCCCAGTACTGGTGAGGCTGAGACAGAAAGCTCGCAGGCTTGAAGCCAGTTTCAGCAACTTAGCAAGACCCTGTTTCAAAATAAAAGGAGTTAAGGGCTAAGATGATGATGTAGGCAAAATGAAGTTCTGAGGCTATAGTTAGGTCAAAAGCAGAAAAATACATTCTGAATTATTCTGAGTCAGAAGCTAAAAGTCAAGTTGGTCTTGGTAGTACATGCCTGTAATCTCAATACTTGGGAGGCTAAGATAGGAGGATTGCAGGTCCAAGTCCAGCCTCAGCAATTTAGCAAGGCCCACAGCAATTTAGTAAGACTCTGTTTCAAATTTAAAAAAAAAAGGGGGGAGCTGGGGCCATATCTCAGAGGTAGAATACCCCTGGATTCAATCCCCAGTACCACAAAAATGAAAGGGAATAGGGGACTGTGGGTGTAGCTTAGAGGAAGAATGCCCCTAAATTCATCTTCAGTACCAAAAAAAAGTTTCTTAGAATCCTAAATGTTCAATTTATTTGCCTCACTTCCATTGCAGACCCAAGTTTTTCTCTGGTTTCCTAAATAAATTAATACAAGCCTTCAACTGTCACTTGGTATTTCTTTCACGATTTACTATAAATAGATTCAGTGCTCCCTAAGTATTCCCCCGGCCATGTCAATGCCCCTTCCCTAACCAGGCTTAATCTCAAGCACTCATTGGGGATGAACACTCTGCTTTTAACTCACTACCTTTTGTTTTAAGTATGAAGGATCTTTAAGGGAGAAATGAATAGGTGGAGATGCCTTATTAACTTTGAGGAGGAGAAAGAAGAATGCCTCTTACTCAATGTGTGTAAAATCAGCCATGAGTTCAGTATTCAATGACCACCGATCACCTTCATACATTGACTTCATCTAAGTCTCCGGATTCAACGAGCTGAGGAAAGTGAGAGTGTTCATAGAAACTGGAAATGCTCTCCACAGTTGGCGGTTCTGCACTTCGTAAGGGTCCTAATAGGCTTCGTCTTCAGATGCTAAGTGCGCAAGAAGAGCTGGTATTATTATTACATAGGTGGGGAACTTCATCTGAAGGAAGCGAACTTCATCTGAAAATTTTCACAGTCACTGCTACTTTCCTGTCAAATCAACTGCAATAGACAGAATATGTGTGTCCCCTCAAAGTTCCTTCGTTGCAACCTAATCTCCAGCATGAAGGCATTAGGAGTGAGGCCTTTGGACAATAATTAGGTCATGAAGCTGCAACCCTCATGAATGAGATTAGTGCCCTTCTAAAGAGAGCCCAAAGACAGCCCTCGCCCTTCCCCCATGTGAGGACACAAGGGGAAGAGCACCACCTAGAACCTAGAACCTGGTCAAGCTTGCCAGGCTTGACCTTGAACTTCCCGGTCTCCAGAACCTTGGTACTTTTCTATTGTTTATAGGAGCCTGAACAGACTACAACATCAACGAATATTTTCAAGTGTATATCATGACTTGAATCCAGAATAGAATGGCCCCACTAACTCAAAGCAAGCAGGAAGAGAAGAAACAAACGCCTAGAGGTACACACTCGCTCACCTAGAATTTCATAGGTGCTGGAGGAAGCCCGATGCTGAGGCTGATGCCCAAGACCCCAGCCGGGTGCTCCAGGCTCAGTGTTGAAGGGGCTGGGGCTTGCTTCAGGCAGTGAGTTGGTCCTATCTGTTTACACTGATGGAAATAAGAGTTCTGGAGTCAGAAACCAGCTTCAGCTTGTCCTAACTGTGACCTTGAGTCAATTATTTAACCTTCATGCTAAAATGATTAGTGTAGTACTTGGCACATAATAAGAACTCTATAAATATTCTCTTTTTATATTGCTTTTATTATTATCATCATCATAATTATTATTATTATTATACCACCAATGGATCCAAAGTTCTCTCTAATGCCCAGAAGGTACTTGGTCACTACTGAATGACTGAATGAATGAACAAGTGAGCAAATAAAGGAGCAAACAATAGGAGAATTGTCACACGGCAGCAAGTGATTAACTATAGATTCAGTGGGCTTCTGGAGTAAATCATTTCCTTCTAGCCTCATTTGTCTTGAAAATATGTATTCATTTTCAAATTAGTCTCAATATTACAATTTACAGATTTTTCTAATATGCTTCTGGAATGCAATTCTTTTTAGCAGCTGAAATATTACAAATGCTAATGTCTAGCAAATAAATAGTTCCTTAGAAATGGGAAACAGCACTTATTAATCCTCATGGTGGGGAGAGCTGTTTAAAATTCTAATTTGCTTGGTTGAAGGCTGAGAACCCAGGTTGTCACATTCACCCCGAGAGGACAGCTCTTGAGTAAATTAGAAATCAGAGACACAGCTTTGGAGGGACTGTGTGTCCCTTTCAAGTGTCTGCTGAGATCTACTCAAACACAAGAAGAGAGAGATGACCTGCAGAGCTTGCCCGTTGCGCAGCAGGTCAGTGCTAGGAGGAGCTGCCGGAGAGAGGGGCTGTGTGGAGCCGTCTAAGGCGCTCCGAGTGAACAGATGTGGAGAAAAGGTAATTAACACCAGCTTTCTGAGTAGAAATGAAGGTCAAACTGGTGGAAAGGCTCAAACAGTGACACAAATGACCAAGGACAACACCAGACAGGAGAACCACAGATATCTCAATCTGGCATTGAGATTATATGTATAAAATGAAGCAAAGAACGGTGTCACCTGTCGTTTGATGACTTTAAGGTCCAATGGATCACACTTGTGGTTTTCACCTGGCATCAGGTCCTGGGACCTGGATCTCCTTATACAACCAATCACTTCTGTTTCCCCATAGAGCCCACCCTAGAGACTGGCTTTAGCTGTGTGTGTTGGGGGGAGGGTACTGGAGATTGAACACAGGGGTGGTCTACCTCTGAGATACACCCCTAGCCCTATTTTATTTATTTTGAAACAGGTTTTCACTGAGTTGCTGAGGGCCTCACTAAGTCCCTGAGGCTGGCTTTGATTCTTCAATCCTCCTCTCTCAGTCTCCCAAGAACTAGGGAGTTCTAGGGAGCTGTGGGCTCAAAACAACTCACAATGTATTTTCTTGTTCCCGACCTAAGTACAGCCTCAGGACTTCATTTCTTCCTAGACCATCATCTTAGTCCTTTCTTTGCTGCAGTAACTGAACACCAGGGTAATTTACAAAGACTGGGCAATTCATAGACAGTAGAGGTTTATTTAGAATCTGAAAGATGGGAGGTCTAAGAGCAAGAGGCCAGCGTGTGCCTGACTTGTATGTGAGGTCCTTGAGCTGCTTCAACTCACAGTGTAAAGAAAAAAGGCAAGTGAGCACAGGCAGAAGGGACAGAGCACCAGGGACAGTCTCATCTTATCATAACCCGCCTCGAGGTAACCAATCCAGCCCTGCAAGAACTAACGCAGTCCCTTGAGAAAGGCTTTCCTCCCCTTCACACCCTAATCATCTCTTGATCCCACCACCTTTTGACACCATTACAGTGGGAATAAACTTCACCATGCATTATGGCAGGGACAGCCCATATCCAAACCATCTTCTAGAACAAAATGCACGGCATGTTCTAGAAATGCAAGTATAGGAAAGTGAGTCGAGTGTAGAGTATCCAGACAAGAGAAGTGGGTCGTGGAGTTGGAGGGGAGGTTTTGGTGTCCAGGGGTGGACACTTGGGAAGCCATTTAACTATGGGTCATGGCATGGGTGAGGTCTGGTCTCTATAGCACTAGATGATCTCTGTACTAAGGACTTCTTTGTAGAATTAACTCTGTGGACATATTATTTGCATACAAGACATTGTTTAAAGTTAGTTGTTTTTTTTGTTTTGTTTTGTTTTGTTTTTACTGGTACTGGGGATTGAACCCAGGGGCATTCTACCTCTGAGCTATACCTCCAGCCCTTTTTGGTTATTTTTTTTTTTAAACAGGACCACACTAAGTTGAAGAGGGCCTCATTAAGTTGCTAAAGCCAGTTTTGAACCTGCAATTCTCCTGTCCCAGCCTCCCAAGTATTACAAGCTTGTACCACCATGCTTTGTTTTGTTTTTTTTAATATGATACCTGATTTCAAATATAGTCAAACAGCATTATTTTATTTTTTCAAATATTTTATAACATCATCCTCATCCACACACCTGCCTCCTAATTTAGGGCACATTTGTCATTTCTACCATATTTGCTCTCATGGTTGACTCTTGATTTTTTACTGCCTCCCTCATTTGAGAAGAAAATAAAAACTGTTTTAAAGTAGAATTCCATCTTGCTCCCCTCTCACCCACATAGATTCTTCTCTGCTGTACAACAAGCACTCTTCCTTCATCTCTACTGCCTGTCTTCATGGCTATTTTACTCTGGAAGCCAGGATGTAACCAGATGCCCAAACCTGCAAAACCTTCCAGGCCTGCAGTCATCACTGCCTGAGGTATTTCTGAGTTTCAGAGTTCTTTCTTTTTTAAGAAAGAACCTGATTGGCTCAGCATGAGTCTGGAGTCTAACCCCCTGTCCAATCAAAAGAGGGGAACCCAGTCATCTGGCATACACAGGTCCCAAAGCCCACCCTTCAAGCCAGGACTGAGGAGTATTTCCAAATAACCCAGCACAGGCTGGCCACAAACCATAAGCATGCCTACTTCAAGTCCCTTTTTCTAGCATGAATGCTTTAAGGCAGGATTTACTTGTGGGGGCAGTTTCATGAAGCTAAAGAACTAATAAAGAAAAAGAAACCCATTAGCACAATTTGATTCTAACTACATTGTCGCCGGTTGCAATGTAATTCTGGATGGGTTGTTATTCTTTAGTTAACTGGGAAGAAGAGACATTATAACTTTGAGGGTAAATGAGATGGACCATAACTCAGATTATTGTCTAATTAAAGTCTCTGGGCTTGAATTAAAGTGAGAATAGCAGGAAAGTAGGACATATTTTGAAAAGAAATTCGGTTTATCACAGATGTAACCAAGTTATTATTGGCATTTACATACTTCTTAAGATCTAGATGTGCTGGCTTCAAAACAAAAGGCCAATGTCTGCCCCCATCCAGGATGCCTGTGAGTTCTTACTTACCTTTGTCTCCATCTCCTGCTTCCATCCATTAGTTAAGTTTCTGGATCCACCTCCTCCAACTGCTGTCTCTTTCCCACTGCATTAAATTCAGTTATGGGCTCTACCATCTTCTGTCTTCCCACTAAATCAAAAACAACTTGTGTAAGGAATAGCAGACAACAGCTGGCATGCTCGCACTGGGCCTTTCGGAGGCTGCTCCAGCAGGTGTTGGTCCAGAGGGAGCAGATGTGCCTTGAATGCAGCAGCACTCAAAGAAGAGGACACTGGAAAAGAAGTAAAGTCTGAGAAATGGCCAGAAAATCAGAGCCTGGCGGAGGGGCCCGAGCTATTCCCCTCATGAGCCTAAAAGTTTGTTGTTCAGCATGGCAATAGGAACCCCAGGCTGGGGCCAGATACAGACTAATAAAGTCTTTCAACCATGCTCCACCTGCCTCTCAGTAGATCTGTACACTCGAGTAGCTGAACGCCTAGCAAGAGTCAGCAAAAGTCAGGTTCCTAAACCTGTTGATATCGTTACATGCACACCACATGGATTATAAATGGAAAAAAAAGTGGAATTGGTATTTCTGTGAAACCTACGTTGAACTCTTTGGAAAGACCTGCTAGTACAAATACAACTAAAAAATTGCTTTCAAATTACCATTAGGAAAGTCACTGGTAAAAGACTTGAAGAAAATTATAAAACTCTAAACGATTCTGAAATCAAACTTCTTCTAAAGGTTTAAATTCTCTTTACTAACTAAAATGACACACACACACACACACACACACACACAAATCCAGTATGTACATGTTATAGCATGTACATATTATAGGTGTGATTTATGCACATAAACCTATGAGAAACTCCAAACAGCCAAACCAGGTCTTGGCCTAGTTTCAAAAGAATGTACACGCTGGGTGTGGTGGTGTACACCTGTAATCCTAGGACTTGGGAGATTAATACAGGAGGATCAAAAGTTTGAGGTCAACCTCAGCAACTTAGCGAGGCCCTGTTTCAAAATAAAAAATAAAATAGGGCTGGGGGATGTAGCTCAGAGGTAGAACACCCCTGGGTTCAGTCCCCAGTACCACCCAAAAAAAGAATACACAGGCTTTAAACTTTATGTGGGTGACTCAGGGGCATTCTACCTCTGAGCTGCATCCCCAGCTCTTTTTTTTACTTTTTTGTTCTAAAACAGGATCTCATTAAGTTGCTGAGAGTCTCACTACATGACAGAAAGCTATTCTTGAACCTGCGATCCTCCTGTGTCAGCCTCCCAAGTACTGGGATTATAGTCATAAGCCACTAAACCCAACTGCTTTAAACTTTTTTATTCTTATTTTAATTGCATTTAAAGAAAAATTCTACTACTTGATCATGTAAAAAATAAAAGAAGAAGAAGAAGAAGGTTTATGCCAAGACAGGGAATTTGGAAAGCTGACATAATGCTTAATGGAATGTTCTCTATATTCTTAGCCATTGAAAAGAAAAGGATCTAGTCCAAGGAGGAGACCAGGAAGGACTTAGGTAGAGAATTAAGATTTATGTCTCAGGATGGAGCCCTAATCTCAGGAAGATAACTTAGACAGACACTGGACTGGAGCAGAGACATGTAGCTTTTATTGAAAGATGAGATTTGTGCAACTTGACATCCCAGGCTTACTTTAAAAATCCAAATCCTGAGCCTAGTAGGCTGAAAATAAACTTGGGTCACAGCAGGAGCGATGGAGCGGGGCCAGGAGAAGTGCACCTGTGGAGCTGGACAGGTGTGGCTGGGACACCTCAGACGACAAGGTGACTTTCATTCATACTCCACTGGACAAGGCTGGTGATTGTTGGGACATAGCGGTTGTTGATCTATGTCATGTCTTAACAATTCTTAGCAACTCCCCAGAAACTGGTCTTCAGATGGAGAAATGATGGATTCAACATTGAGATGGTGGAAGGGCAGGAAGCAGAGAATCCATGCAGGCCCACTGAGCCCAGCTGTTGAGGCCTGACGTGGATCCCTCCATCCCCTGCCACCAATCCCAGGTGTTTTCAGGATGCAGAAAACCCCTGATGCTTAGAAAGGCTCTAGGACTCGGGTTGTGCAAGAGCTCAGGGTGACTTTAGGATTGGGGTGCTGGACTCAGTTCCAAAGCTCAGTGGGCTCCAGGTTCAGAAGAGCTTAATAGAGTTCAGCAGCTTTGTGACGTTAGAGCAATTAGCACCATTTAGAGTCTATTTTTAACTCTATGGACATCTGTGACCAGCCTAAGCATCATTTAGAAAGAAGTTTTTATGAGAAAACTGTGTCTCCAAATGAAACTCTTCCTCTCCCCCATGCACACACCCCACACACATCATGGGTTTTACTTTAACTTATGAGGAGGAGAAAACTGAAATTATATTGAGCTTGGTTTGGCTCAACATGGGTGTCTCATATATGTCACCATTTCACACTAAATAATCAAAAATTGGGGAACTTGACATCAGATTATTGTGTGATCGTCCTGGTGCCCTTGGACCAGGTGACACCCTGTGGTTGACCACGTGACTCGACCTGAAGGGAATGAACATTCCCAGGGGTGGTCACTTTAGGAAGACATCGATCTGAAGCAAAAGATACAGAGAGACTAGGAGGTAGCCATTACAGAGGAGGGAAGGGAGCAGTCACTTTTCTGAATCGGGAGTCTGTTTGAATTAATGATGATGTGTGGAGTGGTAGAAATGTCCAGGGAGATGAAGATAAACTGTCTCTAACCATGCAGGAGGTGGACAGAGAGCTGACCCTGTAGAGGACCCTACGCATGTTCACATCTGCTGTGACTAGTTCTACTTTGCTTCCTCTCACTATTAGTAGGAACTCTAGGTTGCTTATGATAGAATTCAAGTCAAACTAACTTAAGGCAAATATATAATTTATTGGGTCATAGGATTCACAAATGGGCTGAACAACCAAACTGAAGAGGCAGGGATGGAAGCAGAAATCAAGAACATCTGAACCCAGGAACCCGAAGGCCCCCAGTACTTGCCCCTCAGTACCACTTTGATCCACATGCTAGTTTTCTCCCACTACTTACGTCATCATGTAGGGATAAACGTGACCACCACCAACTCTTGAATTCTCATCTGACTGCTGTCGAGACAGCCAGAACCTCTCCATTAGCCCAAGGAAGGATTCCTACTGGCCCAGTTTGGATCACAATTGACTGGGGCCCGGGGTAGCGGGCACATCTGCTGTTGCCTGCCCACCTCTAGGCGCTTCTGCCTCATCATGTACCCACAGCACTCAGCAGCAGAGGAATCTGCTTTATTTGCTTAGTATGCCTATTATATCTTCTTAATTGACAAATAAAAATTACATATAAATCGGGCACAGTGGTACACACCTATAATCCCAGTACTTGGGAGGCTGAGACTGGAGAGTTGCAGGTTCAAGGCCAGTCTCATCACCTTAGTATTACTCTCAATTACTTAGCAAGACCTTGTTTCAAAATAAAATAGGGCTTGGGGTATAGATCAGAGGTAGATTATCCCTGGATCCAATCCCCAATACCAAAAAATAAATGATATACATAAATATATGCATATATATGGCATATATCATGAGGTTCTGATATATTGTACATTGTGGACTCACCAAAGCTAATTAGCATATTACCTCACATACTTACCATTGTTTGTGGTGAGAACGGTTAAAACTTAGTGTGTGTATTATCTGTTCTCCTTTCTGGCATTAAATCTATGAAAGTAGACACATTCTACTTGCTTGGGCAGCTGGCTGGCTTAGGAAGTGGGAGGTCTAAGCCTGCACCTGAAGGATGTAGAGCCGGGGCAGGGAGGAGAGAGCCAGCCGGTGTAGAGGGAGGGAAGGAGGGGAGGGCTGAGCCCAGGAGGACAGGCGTGCAGCAGACTGCAGCTCAGTGTCTGTGGTTGGGGACAACTCTGAGATCTGTGTAATTCACCATTGCATACTGACCAAGCTGCCTCCAAATCATAAGCAAAAAGTCAAGAAGTGAGGGGGTATTTTCAACTAATGCTCCCTGGAATTTGCTTTCATACTCTTGGTAAAAATTGCATATTTCAATATTAGCTGGGTTTTGCATCATGCATTCATTAATCTCCAGCCTTAGAGGTTAAGCAGCTCTCCCTCCTCCCCCTAGAGCTCACACACCTGAGCCTCAGGGTAGAGAAAGAACAGGATGGAGGCTCCACAGTGAGGAGTCAGGGTCACTCAGAAAAAAGCACAGAACACTGTTTGTATTGTGAGAAAGATTTTTTTTAAGGAATTGGCTCATGTGGTATTGAGAGCTGGCAATTCCAAAATCTACAGGGAGAGCTGGAAGGCTGGAGACCACGAGAAGAGTAGAAACTACAGTTCAAGTTCAGAAGCTGCGGATTTGCAAACTTTTCTCTTGGTGTGAAGAGGTCGGTCTGTTTTTTTGTTTTTTTTTTTCCTAGTCAGGCCTTCAGCTGATTGAATGAGGCCCACATGGGAAGAGGGGCAGTCTTCTTTACTCAAAATTCAGCAATTTAAATTTTAATCTCATCCCAAAACACTTCCCACCCCAGAAATATCCAGAATAATGTTTGACCACACATCTGGGTACAATGTTCTAGCCAACCTGGCACATAAAAATTAGAGGTAGAAATGGAATTAAACCCCAAACCTCCTGATTGTCACAAAGTTCAGTTCACTTGATCAAGCAGCTTCAATAACACTCATACTTATGAAGCAACTAAATTCTAGAATCTAAAATTTTCAACGCTAGAAGCTGGGGGTAATAAAATATTACACTTCACAAATGTATTCACTTATATGCTTTAAGTGATTTTCCCCAGCAATATGCCCACCTGGACACATTTCAAACCAAGAATGAAACAAAATATAATTTAAAAAGACCAAATCCAAGACCCCCAGCTCTGTGAAACCCCTGTAGCATCCCAACTCTGTCACAGAATAGCATTAATGAAATTATTTGTGAAGTCCTTTGAGAGTCATGGATATAGGATGCAGAATTTTGTGAAATACAAAACATTAAGAGGAACACACACTGAATGTAAGCTCGCTCCAAGCCTCACAACAGCCAGTTCTCATCATTAATCTTGAACATTGGATGTGATTCCTTATTAGAGATGGGACACATGTCTGCACTTTACACTTCTCATATATTTCCATTTCAGCACTTTGAATTTTACCCCCTATGGTCTTTTTTTCTTCATTAAAGGAAAAAGAGAGAAAGTAAGCTTTGAACTTGACCCCTCATTGGGAGGCCTCTATTAGAGGAAGAAACATTCACACCTTCCTGACTCTAATCTCCTGGAAGAATATTTTATTAGCTAAAGAAGTAAAACTACAACCATTTAAGATTCCCACCAGCTTCTGCAATAACATTTCCATACCAAACCATTACAGCTTCTGTCTTACCTTTTTCTGGGTCTTAGGTAGTTTAATCCATTTGAAAATACTACCAGCACTGGGAAATAGAAACTTCAGTTTTTTGTTAGACTCTAAACAGAAGAATTAACAAGCAATTGGACTCCATTCATCTCACAAGGTCATCAAGTAGGTAGCAATGGCTGAGATGGGCAGTCCAAGGACCACACAATGAAATTTTATTATTGCAGTGTTATCTTTGTAACCACCAAAACAAGGAGACCTGGGTCTAAAACTCCAATCCATCCTGTCCTTCGGACAGTGGTGTTGGTCTGGCAATGGAATCGTCAGCATGAGCTGCCTTTGACGAATGCTGCAGCTGCACGTGAAGAGCCACCACTGATCTTCTCACAGTCCCGAGGTCAAGGTTGCAGCAGGGTTGGTTTCCAGTGAGGATACTCTTCCTCACAGAAAGCCAGCTGCCTTCTCCCTGGGTCCTCACCTGGACTTTTCCTCTGGGTATTAGCAGAGAGATGGGGGGAGAGGGAGTGAGGTCCAATGTCTCTTTCTCCTCTTATATCAGGACACCAATACTACTGGATTAGGGCCCCACCCTTAGGATCTTATTTCCTCCTTAAAGGCCCAATCTCCAATACAGTCACGTTGGGGTTAGTGCTTCAACATAGGAGATACAATTCAGTCCACAATAGGCAATATTAACCTACTTAACCTGTACTTTATATAAAGGACTTTTCTCTTCTTCCTCATCCTCATCCTCTTTTTTTTTTTGGTCCTTGTTGTTACTGGGCATTGAACCCAGGGGTAGTCTACCTCCAAACTCCATCCCCAGCCCAATTTTACTTTACTTTTTTTTTTAAATAGGGTCTCACTAAGTTGCTGAAACTGATCTCGAACCTGTGAACCTTCTGTCTCAGCTTTCCAAGTACTGGAATTACAGGCATGTACCACCACACCCAGCTCTCCTTCTAATTTGTTCCCTATTATATAAAAAATAGTTCTCATTACAAATAAGTTTGTGGTAAATTACAAGATGTTTTTCTTTGGTTTCTTTTTTTTTTTTTTTTGAACTGAGGATTCAACCTAGGGGCATTCACCCCAGCCCTTTTTACCCTTTTTATTTTTTATTTTGAAACAGAATCTCACTAAATTTCTGAGGCCAGCCTCAAACCTGCTATCCTCCTGTCTCAGCCTCTGAAGTACTGGGATTATAGGTATGCACCACCATACTTGGCTTGTTACCTTTTTTAAAAAAATGTTGTTAAAATGTTTGGGATCCTTTCTTTATTGACGAGGGAATGGTTCACAAGTAATACAAAAGAATCCAAAATATATATTTCAAAATAGTCCCAATAATTCACATTTGCTCCTGGACCAGATCCAACTCAACATGGCAATAAAAAAACACAAGCGAACAGGACTGACCTGAGGAGTTACTTCTGACAGGTACTTAACTTAGGCAAATGGAAGGGGGAGAGTTGTGCCTTCTGCACAATATATTTCCTAAGCACAAGCTATTCAGTAGATCTGGTATTCAACCAAAGAAATACCAAAGTGTTCTGACAGAGGAGGAAAGTCTAACTTCATAGCACACAGCAGGAGATACACAAATTCATCTACGCTATCCTTGACAGGCAGCTGAAGTTTCCAAGGGCACTTGGGACTCTAAGTGATTTTTGCCTAATGACCTGTCTTCAAAAACCAACTTCAAACTAAGACTCAGTTCTAAAGGGTATCATAAGCTGGGTGTGGTGGCGCATGCTTGTGATCCCAGTACTTGGGAGGCTGAGACAGTAGGATCGCAGGTTTGAGGACGGTCTCAGCAAGCAGTGAGACTCATCAACCTGTTTCAAAATAAAAATTTTTAAAAAGGGCTGGGGGGTGTAGCTCAGAGGTAGAATGCCCCTGAGTTCAATACCTAGTATCACAAAATAAATAAATAAATAAATAAATAAATAAATAAATAAATAAATAAATAAATACATACATACATACATACATACATACATAGCATCATGGCAAGGTATAAGGAAAAAAGTGAAAATTCCAATGGCTGTCAAGGAAAGATAAATGAAATTCTTCTAAGTGGAACAAGGAAGCATTCCAGGGACCTGACAGTGTAGGAAAGACCCAGAGGCAAGACTGCAGCCACAATGGCCTGGCCAGGAAGGAGCAGAAAACCCAGTACAATGCAGATTCCCCTTCCGCCCTGGTGGGTGTCTCCTTAGCAAGCTCGCAGGTGGGCTGATGCTGCCCTTCAGAAGTCCACTTTGATTACAAAGCACCTGGAAGGAGATGAAGGCGATAAGCTACAAAGCTGATTGTGGGGCTGCAGCAAGAAGAAAGGCAGGCTCCTTTGCGGAGGTCAGGCGGAGCGGGGCCTGGCCAACCAGACTCACGAGTTGCACTTGCAATAAGGATAAGTCGTTGCTCTTGAGATGACCAGCCAGCAGAGCGGAGCAGTGCAAGGTGTTGCTGGGAGAGTGTAAGGAAAGCCCTGGGCAGAGCTATTCAGAGACTGAGCAGGGAAAGAACATCCGAAGTTCATTAACACAGAAGGAGAAAAATTCCACTACAGAGGGCAAATATTTAGCGAGGTAAGAAGAATGAAAGCAACCCTCTTTGTAAGATTTCATTATAACTTTACATTCATAGGCCCTAAAATAAGTGGTAATCTGTATCTTCATAAATGTCTCTGAATGAACAATTTGAAAAAACATTGTGTTTATATATTAGAAATATTGAATTGCTATGCCAGCAGACACTTCAAAGAAACACCATAATGCATAAATATTTATACACCAGTATAGTATTAGGACCCCAAATCTCTCCTAAGGAAAAAGACAACATTTACAAAATTAACCTTAACAGCAAAGAAAATTAATGCCAAAAAATGGTGTGTGTGTGTTTTTTTTAATTCTATGGTAAGAACAACATGGGTAAGAAGAAAAAGTACAGGACCAAGAAGCAGATTTTTGTTATGATTTTGCCACCAATTGCTTGGCAGAACTGCTTTTTAAAAAACTGATTGGTACTCTGAGGTGAATTATTTGGGCTTAGCTCTAGATAAAGATAAACATTCAGGCTTCCGTGGACTGGAATCCTAAGAGTGCCTAGCAAAGTTCACAGGAGCCGAAAGACCCTGGTGCCAATTAAAAACCATACATCCCATCACAGCGAGGAGGGAAGCTCTTGAATAATTGAATAATCTCAAGCCATTCCAAAGGAGAATAAACAGATGATGGCCCGATCCCGCGGAGACTGGCTGGAGCTGTGTGCATTACAGTGCTCCAGATTCTCTTCCGACTTTGATTAATTATCCAGCTGTGCAACTGTCATTAACAAGGATATCTCTGAATCATGCAGCTCCGACGGGGTAACCAAATCTGGCTGTTCCTTTCATTTTTTTTTTTTTTTCTTTTCTCACATGGGTAAGCACCTTGCTGTTTGGAGAGAGTCACCTGGTATGTCACTTGAAACAACCAAATGCCCATTCACCATGGACAACAATGGGTCAGTCTTTACATTGTTTGCCACAGTGGTGTGGATGGGCTTGTCACAGAGACACACCTCGGAGATGAGAGAATTGCTCCTGCCTGGGACTCGCTCTCCACTGGGAAAGGTTGGGAAACACCAGGCTTGAAGAGAGGATGACTGTCATGTTTGAATCTTATTTGCTTTTTTGTTGATTTATTTGTGTTAGAAATTACCACCTGCCACCCCATCATTTCAAAAAGGGCTCAAACCCGTGATTGCGACTCAATATGGTATTTGTCTAAAGATGTGTGTGTGTGTGTGTGTGTGTGTGTGTGTGTGTGTGTGTGTGTGTGTGTGTGTGTTTACTGGGTATTGAACCCAGGAGCATTTTACCTCTAAGCTATACCTCTATACCTTTTTTTTTTTTTTTTAAATTATTAGTTTTTGTTTGAAATGGTATCACTAGGTTGCTGAGAGTCTCACTAAGCTGTTCTCAAACTTGCAAGCCTCCTATCTCGGCCTCCCAAGTACTGGAATTACAGGCATGCACCACTAAACCTGACAGATTGTTTTAATTTTTAAAGCATCCAGAACTAGCCAAAGGAAAATATTGGGAATTGTAGTTTTCTTTTTCAGCCAATTGGGAGGAAATAGAGCCGCAGGATAGGTAGGCTCCAGAGATAAGGGCACGCCCACGGCCCCTCTCCACCGCACTTGGTAGCTAGGATGAAATTAATGGTGTCACTTAATCTTTCCACACCATACTCTGTGCTGTGGTTCAATCTGGGTAATACAATGCCTGTTTTCACTACAGCCAGGGAGCAGGCGGCACAATAGTTGGGAAGAGGCAGCACGTTTACTAACCGTTCTCTATATTAGACCAATAAAGCATGAGCAGAGTGATGTGAGTCACTTCCGGGCAACGGTAATATCATCCTCCTGCCTCCTCCTCTCTGTGCTGGTGTTTCAGAGTGAGCAGCTGGAAGCCCTTCAGCCTGGGTCCCTCGGTCAACGTGTAGAATGGAACCTGGTAAATGTATCCAGAACAAAAACGAAAGCCTCACTTGAGTGAGTCGCCCTTCTCATCTCTATCACAGAAAATTTTATGCACCCTTGAAAGCCAACCACAACTGCCACTTCCTCCATGGGACCGCCCAAAAGGAATTCCCATGGCCTTTGAACCTCCAGTTTTAACATTTATTTCAGTGTGCCTAATATTACCCTAATATTACTGAAAGTCTGTAAAGCATAGTGCAGACTCTGGCCAAATGTTCCAGGATTCAAATCTCAGCCCTGTCCTAACAAGCTGTTTAGTTTCAAATTACTGAACCTCAGTTTTTCCACCTATAAAATGGAATTAACAATGGGCGCAATGAGATTTAAATGAGCTAACATGTAAAAAGTGTGGCACAGGGTCTGGCATGCAGTGAAGATCCATTTTATTGTTTTTTGTGAATTGGCCCTGCAATCTCACAAAAATTTAAGGACCTCACTGTGTATGGTAGTACATGCCTATAATCCCAGTGCTTGGGAGGCTGAAACAGGAGGATTGGAGACTCAAAGCTAGCATCAACAAGTTAGGGAGGCCCTTAGCAGTGACAACAAAGAACCTCATATACATCGATAATATTCTCATCAACTTCCTGTCTTCTACAATGCCTGGAAACAAAGTTTCACGCACAGTAGATATGCAGTAAGTGTTTGAGGAATGAATAAAGAAATAACAAAATAAATCACTGAAATGATGAAGGAAAAATAAAAATTCTGTGAGAAGTTAAAAGGAAATAAGAGAGAAAGAAAATAAAAGAATGAAAAGGTTTTTTAAAGTGGAGAAGGGACAAATTTTAAGAAATCATGTTGATTTGAGGAATGTGGATAGATATCCTCCATGTTTATAGGTTTATATTTGTAGAGATCTCTCTCGGTGTAGAGAGCTAAGGTAATTTTCTCTGATCACAACATGTCATCCTTGTTCTTTTGCATTTTATACTCTTTCAATGAAACATTTACATTTACTCTTTTAAGTATAAATAAGATATTAGATGTGATGATACTCTGAATTCCTCAGAAATCACTAGGTAAGGCCAATACAGATTTGGTATTGCTGACTAAAGTGAAAATAACAATAAATAAAAGCAAAGCAATGGTCCTAGGGATAGGCTAGCTGTTGTTATGTTTGGAAGTGTCTTTTTTAAGTGAATATGAGAGTGTTCCCCTTATTGGAACAGTTTTCCCACCTTCCTGAAACTTCCTTCATAAACTGGTCCTCACAAAAGATGAGGGTTCACTCTCTACATTTTTAAGCAACAGTGACATCATGTGGCCACTATGGTACCTGACTAACCTCTCCCAACTGAATTTCAAACACAGAGAGGTACCAAAATATTGAGTGCTGACTTCCCTTACAAATAAATTCATTCAAAAAGCCCTCCATGAATTAAGTCTGGATTCCATGCTTAGGATAAGCGCAATGAGCTGTATCTCTACACAAACTTGTCCAAAAGATCTTCCCATCTCTACGGAACTCTTCCACAACCAGACCCAGCCTATCTGGAGAGAAAACTACTCACACAGCAACCGCATCAACTTGGGGTTGGACAAAATATCCTTTGAACATTTGTCAGAATGCATACATTCTGGAATCCTGATTCAGAAATGACACACTGCGTGTGCACGATCTTTCCCACTACTTCCCATAAGAAGCTTCCCAGACCAAGTCAAGACACCCTCTCCATGTGGCACACATGTGACCCCCGTGAGGCCCCCAGTAGAATTTGTCACGATGCAACCACCAGTGCAAAGCTCTTCCCCCACTAAACAGCATGCTCCATGAGGACAGGGACCAGACTTTTGGGCTCGCCTTTGATTTCTGTTCCTTCTGCCTCTCACTAGTAGATACTAGGTCATTCATTGAACAGATACTTACTGAGCACCTACTGTATGTGGGCATTCAATAAGTATCTGTTCAATGAATGACCTAGTATCTAGTATTGTAAGTGCTGCAGAATTTGCAGTGAACAAAACAAAGCCCTTTCTCTTGTGACATTTGGGTTCTAGTTGGAGACAGGTGTGAGTGCTGTGGAGAACGGGGGTCCTGAGAGTGGGGGCGCTAATTAATGGGAAGTGCTTAGCGAAAGCAGAGACCTGAGGAAGGTGAGGGAGCCTGGCATGTGCCTAGCGGGAGCCGATCTCTAGAGAAGTGTATGGAGCTGAAGGGAAGGAGGAAAGGAAGATCTCATGTGCCACTGGACCCTGCAAAGAGCCGGACACAGAACCCTGGCTCTTCCTCATGAGCGGTGCACACTCCAGCCTTCCTTCCATTCTCCCGGGCTCAGGTTCTTCACTATTAAGGGAAGATTTTGATTACATAATCGCTAGCAGCCCAGCCACTGTTAACATCTCTATCATGAAAGTTCAAAGGCTGTAACATTATATGGCTCTGTGTTGTAGAAATTCACACATCTGTGTGATTACTTTCCCAAATCATACCAAATCAAACCCAGACATTTGGGTTTCTTTCTAGAGTAATTACACAAAATTCTATATACCTGTTTAAAAAAAAATCATCTGGAGTCTACAGGTTTATAGATTGGTCAGTCTCACACTAAGATGTACATTTCCAGAGATTTGTCCTTATGTGCCCAAACACTGTAATTTCTCTGGAATCAGATACAAGATATCAGCAACTATGAAATACATGACTTGGGGGAGGGAGGGTCTTGGGAATTGAACCTAAGAGATTCTATCTTCAAGGTATATCCTCAACCCTTTTTATTTTTTGCTTTAAAACAGAGTCTTTATGTTGCTTAGAGTCTCACTATGTTGCTGAGGCTGTCCTCAAACCTGCAATCCTCCTATCTCAGCTTCCCAAGTACTGGGATTATAGGTGTGCACCACCACCCCTGGCTAAATACAGGACATTTTACCAGAAGTCGCTCCTAGTTTCGTTTCTCTAGTTTGATGGTATTAATGAGGCTTAAGTCTATGGATCTCAGGTTATACAATGACAGACATTACACATGATAAGTACAATAACAGAAAAAGTGCAAACACCAACTAAATGGGCTCTGGGTTTAAAATGGTTTCTTGTAATATGTTTCTTCCATTTTCATCTGCATTCTCAGATGTGGAGCCAACTACAGAAAACAGAGTAGATCAGGTGTTGGACCAGCACCAACAGACTCATCATCATGATGTCAGGAGTCAGTAACCATCCATTTGCCCAGAAATACTTTTTCGGTGGACCATCATTTTGTGTTAAATGTCACCAGCAAAGATTCATTCTTTGAGCTAAGTTATTATTTCCAGAAAATTTCTGTTACAATGCAAAAATGTTCCTGGGGGAGCTAACCATTCCACTTCTAGTTGTCACGATTGCCTGCAGAAGAATAACCAAGACCAGGGCAGAGTCCTGCGAGGCCTTGGCCAAGACTTCTAATGTGGGAAGGTCATGATGCAACGCACTGAGCAGCTCCAGGTAGGAAGTGCGGGGCCTTGTTTCGTGAGTTCTGCCGTGCACTCCAGGCTCTATAGCTAGACACCACGTATGCACGGTAGACCCATCGGTGCCACTTTCAGATGATCTCCAAATCTACAAAACATCTACAATCTACAAAATACCAAGAGCACGGAGCACCCCAAAGAGGAGGAAACACAGAAAAGAAAAAGAAGGCAGTGAAAGGAGTGATAAGAAAATGAAAACAACCAATTACCATTCTGTCCTGAATTAGCCCTGCAAATTGGGCAATAGAGAATTTCAGGTGCCACAGGGCAGCCGTGGCTATTGAGCAGGATGACTGGTGTGTGGCGCATTCTGGTCCACCTCTAAATAAGAGGCTGACAGTGCCGTAAACAAACGATGGATTCAAAAAGCAGCCTCATGGCTTCCACACTGCAGAACCTTGGGCAAGTCGATAACGTCCCCAGGCCTCGGCTCCCGCCTCTGTAGCGTGGGACATGAGTACCTACCTGGGAAGGCTTTATGAGGATGTGGTAGAATGGCTGCACCTGACCTCACTTCCCAGAACTGTCACTGTATCCAGATCGACACTTGTCATACATCTCCTACCCCAGGCGAGGCTGAAAGTGGGGTCTCCTCCTCAACTATGGCATTTACGCCAACGCCAGACATAACACCAGAATACATCCCGGGAAGTGGGGGCCAAGGTCCTAAGGTACTTTTTGCGTTTATTCCAGATTGTGGGTGGAGTCAGGGCCAATCCCTAATTGGTCAGAGCCAAGAAGTGATGGAACTGGCATGTAATAGGGCTCCGCAGACAAGGACTTCATTTCTCACATCACTGAGAAAAGGGTAAGGAAGCTTAACTTGGGAGAAAGAAACAGGCTAGAAGATGGCTCTGCTCCTGGCCCTTTTCTGCATCCTCAAAACTCCTTCTGTGTCTGTTTGAGGAAACAGTAAGCACATAATAAATACTTGACTGATGAATTCATGAGTTATAAGTAAGTCAAATATTAAAAGGGATGAATGGATTTTGTTTGTTTTTTTGCACTGGGGATTGAACTCAGCGGCATTTTTATCGCAGAGCTATATTCCCCAACCCTTGTTATTTTTTTGTTTGTTTTGAAACAGGGTCTGGATAGGTTGCTGAGAGTCCTACTACCTTGCTCAGGTTGTCCTCCAACCTGAGATCCTCCTGTCTCAGCCTCTCAAGTACCAGGATTACAGGCATGTGCCACCCCGCCCTGGTGGATGGGTGGATCATAATTTATACAGATAGATTCCTGCCAACTTTGAATTAGATCGTTATTGTAGAGCTGTATGCACTAACCACATGATTCACACAATGCTATGACTTTGTTAATATTTGTCCCACCAGTGGGAGGACATATACTAATACCCAGGTTAATTATTTTCATGCCCTAATACCTTCTGGGCCTCGTAGCTGTACAGGATAACACAGCCATGTCAAAAGACAGCATTCCAAAGAGAAATACCGTTCTGCCCATGTTAGTACAATAGCCCTGAAAGAAAAAAGCACGTTTCTTAAGGTTAGAGATGGGTACATGGTGTTGCTGGAGGTTTTGCTCTTTAAATGTCCGTAGATGATTTATATACGCTTATGTGTATATGTATGTACGTATATATTTCAAAATTTTTCAAATATTTTTTAAGTGAAAGAAAGGCAAAGAGAGGGTTAACAACTGTCTGGCGCCTCTGCAGAAAAGAATAAATCTTTAACCCGAGGCCGCGTGCCTTCACTGTGGTGGGCAGTTCCTTCGAGGGCAGAAGCACAGTGTGGAGCCCAGACGAACACACAGACAATGAAAGAAAGAGCGCCTGTGATCTTTCCATCCTTGGATACTCTTGAATTCCACACAGCTGTTCCTGGACAAAGGGACATTCTGGAACTGGAGTCTTCTCCCGCGGGATTGATCCCCGTGTCCTTTATTACCCGAGAGTGGCGGGTCTTTGGCACCGATGATGAAAGCCGACTCGCGGCCGCCGCGGACATAAAGGCTCTTTGTGCCTTCGGAGTGCGCGAGGCGAGGCCGGAGCGGGCAGGAGCGGCGCCGACTCCGCCGGGCTCAGATCCCGCCCGCGCCGCGTCCTCCCCGCTGACCCGCCAGGCCCAGCCGCCGCTTCAAGGAGATTTCCTCGTTTCTATTTTGCGGCGTTTTCTGGGTTTCCGCAAGGTGGCTGCCTGGACATAACGCACACTGGCAGTTCATCTTAATAAAAAGCAGGATGAAAACAGCCCCGAGCGACTCCCCACCTAACGGAATTCACAGAGACCCCTCCTGGCATCCCCGAGAGAAAATGCGGCGGCGGCCTCCCGGGGCGGAGGCGACCAAAGAAATGCAAATCCTCTCCAAGGAAGGAGTTACCTTTCTTCCCTGAGCATCTCTACATGTCTCCTCCACGTACTGTGGTGCGATATTCTAACGGGGGGGGGGGGTGTTAAAGAATAAAGCTGACCTCAACTTTCGATTTATTTTAGGCTTGGGCTAATTGATACTTTTATATATTTGAAAAAAACTGAACACTCTCTTCCATGACCTCAGGCAGGACGTGTCCTCAGCTATCCCAACCCAATCCCCAGCTGAGCCTCTGTGGGTCACCCAACTCCCTGAACCAGTTCCTTTGCCCCTTCTCCATCTCCCCCCCTTTTCTTCCTTCCCCAGGCTGGGTGGGGAAATGCTACCGACTTGGGGTAACACAAGACAAGACCATCCACGCCCCCAGTTGCGGAGGCTGGAAGTTCAACCGCAGGCGTCAGCAGGCTGCGTTTCTCCCGCAGGCTGCGGGCTGGGTCGGCCCCTGGCCTCTCCCGGTGGCTTGTGGGCCGCGGCGGCTCCTCCCTGTGCCCCTCCACGCCATCCTCCCTCTATGCACGACGCTGTCTATATTTTCCTCCACTTCTTCCAATCATATTGATCAATGACCTCACTTTAACGTCATGCCCCTGTGGAGACTATCTCCCAGTAAGATCACATTCTAAGGTAGTGGGGCCGGGAGTAGGTCTTTAAGGTGTGAGGTGGGGGAGGCACACAACTCAGCCTATAAATGGGGCTTCACCAGAATCCCTTTTCCAAGGCCTGACGTAGGCACATTTAGGACACGAGCAACTTCTTCGAGCTGAAAGTTGCAGTAGAGAGAGGCAAGATGTGGATTCAACGGAAACACCAAGAGACATAGGAAAGGGGCTCCCAAACAAGACTGGAAATGGTTTTATACTGAGCACCAAGCCACAGAGGAAAGTGTGTGTGTGTGTGTGTGTGTGTGTGTGTGTGTGTGTGTGTGTGTATGTGTGCGCGCGCGCGCATGTGTGTCAGCAAGTCCATTCACTTCTCGAAACACATTTTCTCCTTTTCAATTAACTTCACGGTTTATATGTTTCATATCTATTCACACCTAGTGAGACCTCCACTTGATACACACCATGACTATTTAGCAATGCACAGCGCATATTCTATATGCTTGAGATGTTCAGAGATAACTCATCTCCATCTCCCGACACACCATCGTGGAAGGAGGGAACGCACGTGGGGAATTGGTCACCATAGGTCCTGTTTCAGTTTATCCTTACTTTCCTATGTTCCTTCTGTGATTGCCGTAATAAGTATCTGGCTAATAAGTAGCCAGAGAGGCAAGTGAGAGCTGAGTCTGTGGCTTTAACTCTATTGCACATCCCAACCAGGGCTCGAGTCCAACAGCTGGTGGACACCGGCAGCCCCCACCCCCGGGGGATTTCTGTGTAGCACCTCCAGACCAGAAAATTGCCTGCCCTCAAAGCACCCAAATGCAGCAGATGGGCCTGCCTCCCTCTGAGGGATGCTTCAGGCTTTGGATTCCTTGTCACCTAAGAAAAGCTGGCATTCATCTGAACAGGGATAATGAGGGTGATTAAAACTGAATACTGCATCAGATGATGCAAATTGAACGAACTTACCTTGAAAGACTAATGAATTTTTTTTAAACTGTCAGTCATGAAAGATGGCTGAATTGTACTGTGAGAGGTGATAAAGAGCCCAAAGGTCAGTGGAAGGTTGTTTAAAAAAAAAAAAAAAACTAGCTGTCTGTAAGACCCGCCCCCATAGGCAGTGAGCTTCCCATCACTGAAGAGTGGAAAGAACACCAGGATACCCCAATACAGTGTTGTTCCTAAGAGCATTTGGGGGGAGGGGGTACTGAGGATTAAACCCAGGGACATTCTACCTCTGAGCCATGCTTCCAGCTTTTTATTTTTTATTTTTTTTTAACAGGGTCTCACTGAGTTACTGAGTCTGGCCTCAAAGCTGCCATCCTCCTGTCTCAGCCTCCCAAGGACTGGGATTAGAGCTGGCTCTTCTCTTTTAACCACAAGCCCTTTAACCACTCTGAGCCACAGTTCCCTCACATACAAAAGGACAGTATTGAGGACACAGTCAGCCCTCAACATGGAAGAACACACCCCGCGGGCTTCCCTTCTTCCCGGATGCTTTCCTTAGAGTGACAACTGCTCTAATTTCCAGTCCTCCCATTGAGCAAACTGAGGGGAGCCAACCCTCGGCATGGATGTCTGGCTTTGAATGTGGGCACAAATCCATCTTAAAATTCCTTGGGGTGATGATTTTACCACCATGGTTCCTCCCTTCCTACCTGCAGGGAACCAAGATTTGAGCACCAGTTATCACATAAAACATTCAACTCCATCTTTCTGGTAGTTTTAACCGTGCTTAAATATTTCATGGAGAACATTTTTCTTTGAAACACTCTCTTGTCTCATTTTTTAACAGAGAGTGGCTTGAATTAAAGTGGAGAGGCCAGAATAGAGAGCAGAGGGAATTAATACAGGGGAAGCTTGAGAGACAAAACAGAGTGTACTCGGCATCCTATATGTGTCCCTGTCCAAACAAGGACAGTGCCCGAGCACCAAACTCTTCCTCTGCTTCGGAGACATGACTGACAGGACAGGTGCAGGTGTGTTTAAAGAGCAGGCTGCATAGACGCTCTGCTATGGTTTGTCCCCAAGATGCTCCTGTGTTAGAAGCAAGGTCCCCAGTGTTGCAGCGTTGAGATGTTAAACATTTAAGAGATGGGGCCTGGCTGGGCATGGTAGTGCATGCCTATAATTCCAGTGCTTGGGAAGCTGAGACAGGAGGATCAAAGGTTCAAGGCCAGCCTCAGCATTTTAGCAAGGCCTTGTTTCAAACTAAAAACTAAAAAAGGGCAGGGGGTGTAGATCAGAGGTAGAATGCCATGTGTTCAATCCCTAGTACCAGAAAAAAAAAAGGTGGGGCTTGGTGTATAGTAATTAGGTCATGGGGGCACTGCCCTCATGAGTGAACCAGTGCTGTCTTGCGTTAGTGAGTCAGGCCGAGAAGCAGTAGGTTCATTTCCAAGACAGTGGTTGTTATAAAAGAGCAAGCCTCACCCCTCTCCAGCTTCTTGCTTCGTGCCCCATCGTGTGATCTCTTCCACATACGTTCCTGACACTGAGATGCCATCTGCCACAAGGCCCTTGCCAGAGCTGAGCAGATGTGGGCACCATGCTCTTGAATCTCCAGAACTGTGAGCTAAATACACTTTTTACAAAGTACCCAGCTTCAGCTATTTTGTTATAGCAATGGAAAATGGAATAAAATGCACACCTGTATTCCTCTTGCTCCCTGAGCTGAATCAAATCCATGTTCAAATATATCTATTCAATTCTGGGCTAGGGACTTGGCTTAGTGGTAGGGTGTTCCTAGCAAGGCCCACCTCCAGTACTCCTTGCCTTCCTCCTCCAAGGCAGGAGTATATTTCCCCACGCCCCGTGTGTGGAGTTCAGTCACGTGACTTGATTTAATCAATGAAATGTGGACAGAGATGACAGGTACCAGGTCCGAGCCTGGCCATAGAGGGAGCATGTTTCCGTGTGCTATCTTACCACTCTGACATCTCCCTGAGAAGAACACCCCCCATCAGATCACTGTTGCCTCCTCTGCCAGGACCCCAGAATGAATATACACGAAGCAAACATGAACCCGAACCACAGTCAGTAGCCAAGCTGAACTGGGGCAGAATCTGAATTTGGAACCACCCAGCAGAGCGGAACCCTAGACAAACCTGCAAGTGCACGAGCAAATAAAATTGTACCTCCTCTCTTTGTGAGCAAATCTCACATTCCTTTAATTATTTCTTGTACCATATGCTACCTACATAATTATGTAGATTTACCTATGTAATAAAGTAGACAGTACATGGATGTCATTACTCCTGGTCATTATAATCTACATGCACATGCATATGTATATATGTTTGTAAATATGTACACATGTGTGTCTGATTATAAACACAATGAAGAACCATCAGGTAGAAGACAATAGCCCAGAGGAGAGCCACAGAAAAGATCCGGCTTCCTGAGTTGTGAGTGGTGATGGCCCCAACACAGTGATCAAGTCACCCGGCCCATTTTTATGCCCCAGAAAAGAGTAAGATGTGGCTGTGAGAACCCAAGACTGAGCTATGACCCGAAGTAGACCTTGAGCCAACAATTTCTAAACTTCTATTCTTTTCAGAGACTTGGAAAGCCCCCTGTTGATTGGCTCACTTGTGCACCAGTCTTTACACATGGTACCTGGGGTTCATCACCTTGGGGCCGTGGGCTAGGAAGGAAGCTAAGTCCTCTGTCATCTCCATCAGTTAACATGATTGAGTGTGCACCTGGCCTTCAGCATACAAGTCAAGGGCTGCTCCCCGGGAGCTCCCTGAGTGGTTGCTTACCCCTGTGGCTCAGGGCCTTGGGGTCCCCCACCTGAGCGACTGCACTGATTCCACCATGCCCGCTCCCTGCCAGGCCATGGGTCTCTGTGACTCACTTGTAACTAGGAAGAAACTCAAGCTGTTGCTGCTTCACTGCCACTACTGAAGAATGTACAGGTTCAAGAGACTGTGGGGAGACACTAATCTGGGAGAGGGGACTGACTGGCCTAGGACTGTGCAGGAATCACACCGGGGCCACGAATGGGGTAGAAAGCACAGCGCGCATGCGGCGAGGGGCAGTGCCGTGACCGGCAGTGGTGTGGTCCTTACAGGGTTGGTACTTTATCAGGGTGAAATGCACGGTTCCCACCCAGGGCAGGGAGCTGGAAAGAGGAGCCATGTGAGGTTTGGAAACAGAGCAAGACACTGAGAAAGGACAAAACAGCGAGCTTCAAAACGTGCCGTCCAGTGCCTATCTTTGGCCTTTGTTATTTATGATAGGCAGGAATGCTGGATCCTTGCAGTATGCAAAACCAACGGGAAAAAAACACCAGTCAGATTCTGTGATAACAACCTGTATATAACTTTTGTGCAGAGAGGGGAAAGGAGAATGGATACCCCACAACTCCTGAGTTTCCCCAGCCACCCATCCAAGTGAGGATGATCTCACCCACAGGTTCTGTCCACATTCCAGGGGAGAGGTTGATAAAGGGCAAGGGTACTTGGGAGTCATCTTTGAATTCTGCCTCCCACACAATGTGTCTGCCTCCCCCCTCCCCCCAGAGTTTCCTAGTTCTCATCTGCCCTCCACTTCCTAGAGCCTCAAGACACTGGCCCATTTTTTGTGGTACTGGGATTGAACTCAGGGGCATTCTACCTCGAGTTATACCCCCAGCCCTATTTTATTTTTTATTTTGAAATAGGGTCTCTCTAAGTTGCAGCAGGCCTCACTAAGTCGCTGAGGCTGGTCTTGAACACTGGTCCCATTGAATCCACTGAAACTCAGCTTACACCTTGCCCCATCCAGGAGGCTTTCCCCAGGTTGCTGGTGAGCTAACCTGGCAAATGGACCAACATCTAAGCATTACTGGGTCCACATGCCTACCTCTGACCATCAAGTATGTCTATTTAACAAGAGCAGCAGCATCACATGAGAGTTGAAAGATGACAAGCAGGAGAAGAACTGGGCCCAGCTTGGCTCTAAGACACCTCTTAATGGAAGGTTTGCACTTTAGCAAGCTGGCAAGGAGATATAATATGTCTGAGAGGCTTTTTGGCACCTCTTAATCACATTAACTTGCCTCCCACCCCTGTTCTGGGTGATGCCTGTGTTTTCTATATCAAAGTATCAGCAGAAAGTAAACTATAGTCATCACTTGGTATCCATGGGAGATTGGTTCTAGGACGCCTGTGGACACCAACATCCTTACCTGCTCAAGTCCCTTATATAAAGTAGTGCAGGATTGCACATAATCTATGCAAATCCCCTTATAATTTAATCATCCATGGTCACTCATAATACCTAGTACAATGTAATTACTATGTAAATAGCTGTTATACTTTATTGTTTAGGGAATAATGACAAGCAAAAAGAGTCTGCATGTTCAATAGAGACACAAGCTTTTGTTTTGTTTTGTTTTTCAAATATTTTCAACCAATAATTATTTGAATCCACAGATGCAGACCCTGGACATGGAGAGCTGCCTGGACAAGGTCTGGAGTCCCACTCATCATCGCTTGTCACCACCATCCCACCTGGGCAACAGGGAGGACAATAGGCTTCTTTTGGGCGCCACTGTCCTGCTCTGATCCACATGCTCAAATCCACGCAGAGCAGAGGACATTCTGGCCCCTCCTGGAGTTCGCAGTCTGACGCTCAGACACTGGGGTAGGTGTTCTAGTAGCAGACGCTTGAATGTGCGGCTCGGCCTGAGGAATCTGGGTTCAGAAACAGAACCTTCAGCCAGCATTCAGCAAATGGTCCCAGAGCTCCTGCCTCTTGTTAAAGTCTGTGCAGCAGGTTTGACCATAGGGTCTCTGGCATTCCTCATCCAGTTACAGGTCAGTCCTTCTGCTGTATCCCAATATGAGACAACCCTCAATTTAAGGTTCTCTTCCAGTTTCCCAAAGAAAAGATCCCAAAGAAAAAGGCTGGGGGTCAACTTGATAAAAGAAATGTGTACATACTTCTCATGTTTCATTTATTAATTCATATTCCCATACAAACTTAAGACCACATTATAGAAAGTTCATTGGGCCAGGTACACACCTGTAATCCCAGTACTTGAGAGTCTGAGACAGGAAGATTGCAGGTTCGAAGCCAGCCTCCACAATTTAGTGAGACCCTCAGCAACTAAGTGAGATTATGTTTCAAAATTTTAAAAAGAGGTATTAGGGGTGTAGTTGGGAGGTGAATACCCCAGGTTCCATTCCCAATACCAAAAATAACAACAAAAAGAGAAGAAGTCCACTGGTTTAAGAGTGTGACTTGCCCCAGCCACATACCATGAAGCAGTTACATTCGGGCTTTTCCCAGGCATGCCACAGGTGTGTCTCCCTGTCCAGAGCGCCCTCCACCATCCAGCCCGGCTGAGCACTTCTCAGGCCAGCGTCACGCACTCTCAGGGAATTTTAAGTCTTAAGTGCCCTTTGGGATGTAAACAGGAATAACCTTTGGAATAATTTCTTGTTCTCGTTCACACTGTAGATGAACATCTGTGATGGCCACAACATAACTGCTGACAGCCTGGCTTTTTTTTACACATTTTTTGGTGCATCATAGCTTCACATCATAATGTATTTCAGAATGTTAGCAGCATGCACACAGCATGCAGAGCCTCCCCATGCAAGATAGCAAGATTGGCATTCGTTGGACAGCCTGACTTTTTAAAAAATATATATATTTTTAAGTTTTTTTGTGCACTAGGGATTGAATCCAGGGGCATTCTACCTCTGAGCTACACCCCAGCCCTATTTTATTTTAATTTTGAAACAGGGTCTCACTAGGTTCATGAGGGTCTCACTATTTGCTGAAGCTGTCCTCAAACCTGCAATCCTCCTGTCTCAGACTCCCAAGTACTCGGATTACAAGTGTGTGTCACCACGCCCAGCTACAACTTGGCTTTTGAAGCCATCTTTTTAAGGATTTTTAAAAATGCCAGCAGAACTTGCCATTGTGAAGTCGCACCCTTCTTTGCTCAAATGTCTCTTAGCGCAGCCGCCCTTGACCACTCCTCTGTCAACAGCCACCCCTTACCCTTACTTGCCTGGCTTTTCTCCAAGGACCTCATGTTCAGTGACCTGTCTCCTCTGTGGGAGAGAAATGTACTTTCTCTTATTACCATTCAGTTCCCTTCTTAGAATCATGTCCAGTACACAAAAGGACAGGTACTTATTTTTATTTTTTGTGGTATTGGGGATTGAATCCAGGGGCATTCTACCTCCCAGTTATACCCCCAGCTCTTGTTATTTTTTGTTCTGAAATAGAATCTCACTAGATTGCTCTCTCACTAAATTGCTCAGGCTGTTCTCAAACCTGTAATTCTCCTGTCTTAGCCTCCCAAGTACTAGGATTACAGGCATGTGCCACCACACCCAGATAAATACTTATTGTTAAATAAAAGATTACTTTTAGAGATGATCACTAAATTACATTAAATATTTTAAAAATCAAAATGTATTATTTTACACATGCAATCATCACATATATTTTATATATGAAAAGCATATGAGTAAATATGAAATATATTCAATTATATTAGCATAGGAAACCACTAAATAACATGTATGAGTATGTAAAATCATATTAATCAAGGTTATATTAGGCTAAATAATACTTTCTCTTTTTTTGCGGTACTGGGGGGATTGAACTCAGGGGCATTCTACCTCCAAGCTACACCCCCAGCCCTATTTTGTATTCTTTATTTTGAAACAGGGTCTCATTAAGTTGTGGAGTGCCTCACTAGGTACCTGAGGCTGGCCGAGAACCTGGATCCTCTAGTCTCGGCCTCCCAAATGCTGGAATTACAAGTGTGCACCACCATGCCCGGCTTAAATAATACTTTCTAAATAAACTTGGGAACTATTAACTTGTTGAAAGTATAACTAAAAGTACTTTTTTTTTTTTTTTTTTTGTATTGAGGTTCTGGAGGTTGGAGCCAGGTGTGTTCTGCCTCTGGGCTACATCCCCAGTGCTTTTTAATTTTTCATTTTAAGACAGAATCTCACTAAGTTGCCCAGGTGACCACACACTTGACAATCCTCCTGCCTTAACCTCCTGAGTATGTGCCACCCCTCCCAGTACTAAAAGTACTTTAAAAGTACTACTGGAGTGTTAAACTTGTATTCTAAGTAATACTTCCTTGGAAAAATAGAATACTAAGAAGTCATCAAGAGGGCCTGCGTATGAGGGATGGACAAGGAGTCAACTTTCCGGAGGGGAGGTTTCCTCTTACTTGGGGCACAGGTGCAGGCAGTAAGTGGTGACTTTCATATCAAGGAAAACCAACCACCCAGGCTGCTCTGCTCCTTCGGCTTTTGCGGCAATGTCTGCCTAGTATCAAATGTCTGTCTAGTATCAAAGCCATCTGGTCTGTTGACCTTTGTCCAGTCTTGTGTTTTTTTAAATTTATTATGGAGGCTAGGCATGGTGACACACACCGGTAATCCCAGTACTTGGGAGGCTGAGACAGGAGGATCGAAGTTTCAAGAGCAGCCTCAGCAACTTAGCAAGACTCTCAGCAACCTAGCGAGACCCTCAGCAACTTAGCAAGACTCTCAGCAACCTAGCGAGACCCTGTTTCAAAACAAAAAC
>PVLC010005979.1:54849-72580 GCA_004027655.1 Graphiurus murinus
GTAATCCCAGCATTCGGGAGGCTGAGACCGGAGGATCCGGGTTCGCGGCCAGCCTCAGCTACCTAGTGAGGCACTCCGCAACTTAGTGAGACTCGGTTTCAAAATAAAGAATAAAAAATAGGGCTGGGGGTATAGCTCGGAGGTAGAATGCCCGTGAGTTCAATCCCCAGTACCGAAAAAAAAAAAAAAAAAAAAAAAACATTAAAAAAGGGGGCTAGGGGTATATCTCAGGGGTAGAATGTCTCTGGGTTCAATCCCCAGTATGTAAATAAATAAGTATTATGGATAGACATTACTTCTCTTTAGCCAGCCTTCCTTACTGCTGGACAGACTCTTGTTCTCCCAAAGACAGATTTCTGGTCCCCATGTCATGACCAGGACCTTGCCTGTCCTGGCCACCAGGGAACACATTTCCTGGTTTTCTAAGCTTATTTCTGTTTCCAGTATTCCCATCACGACCCTGCCCGGCTCCCACTGCTGGGTGACACTGTATTATTTAGATGCATGGCCTGAGGCTACCAACCTCCATGAATTCGGGTGCCTGAATCATGTTAACACCACACCGTGTGGACATAACAAGGTCAGAGAAAAGGACATGCTCAGAGAGAGGCGGGAACTGTCACACAGCACGTGGCTCACCCTGCAAAGAAGAAAACTTAAAGAACCATCGGAGGGACTGGTGCTGGCAGATCCAACATGCGGCCTGCAGGGTGACTTCACAACACCTCCAAAGACACTGACCAGGAAACTGGGAAATCAAAACAGACCATTGTGCAGCTGCTGGGGGTCCAAGTAGAAGTTAGGGAGATGGAAAGCAACAGCCCTTTGGGGGTAACAGCATGAGAACAAGGGATCCCAGACTTTCTGGAGGTTGAAACTAAGGGACAAATGGGAAGGAAATAAGCAACATACCTCCCACAGCCATAGCCTCTAATGGTCCACATCCCCATTGCTCTGTGTTTTGTCACAGACACACCATAAAGTTAATCCCACCGAGTCTTGCTATAGAATAAAAATTCTTCCCAGCACCTACCAAAAATCCCCAGGAGACACAGGAGAAATCAACGTCACCCTTTCCTGCACCCTGCAGGAAGCACATTTCCCAGCCCATGAAGAATGGAGCAGTGCTCAGGAGAGGGAGAGCTGGAGGGCCAGAGCAGACAGCCAGCTTCCTCTGAGGGACTGCCGTTTTATTTCCTGATTGGCAATTGCAGGAGAAAACCGTCCTGAAGCTCTTCCTGTGGTTTCCCGCCATTCTGCTTCTGCTCTGCGAGGCAGTAAGACAGCTGTGCTAATGGGGAACAAAAATATTCCTGTTACTTTTTTCTCCATCTCAAGTCTTTCATGATGAATTGCCTGTGCTGTTTGTACATATGTTTGAAAAACTTGAGAATATTACCATTAGCAAACTTCTATCATACCTAAAGAGCATACATGCTTATTCAGAAATGAAAGCTATTTTTTATAAAAAGAGAAGAACATTTTAGGAGATTTTTACAATTCCATGCAGATATTAATTTCTTCATTCTCTTGTTTCCTTCTCTCCTCTTCCTCTTCCTCCTCCTCCTCCTCCTCCTCCTTCTTCTTCTTCTTCTTCTTCTTCTTCTTCTTCTTCTCTCTCTCTCTCTCTCTCTCTCTCTCTCTCTCTCTCTCTCTCTCTCTGTCTCGATTTTTTAAGAAAGAAATCTGTTCAGAAAATAGTTTTCCTCACTCAGGTGTACTTATAAATCAGTGATGAAACTGGAACCACAGATTATATGTGGAGTTAGAAATATGTTATAGGAAATAATTCATAGTCTTATGACAATATAATTTATACAAGGAGAGATGCTAATTTCTGTGCACCTGATTTATTTCATTATTAATTCTTACAGGCAGTATATTCTGTTATTACTGAACTTATTTTAGATCAGTAAGTTTCAAATTGGCTTATGATCAATTCATAAAAATACTGGAAGTAATCAGATACGTAATAAATTGTTCCATAGAGTCAGATATAACTACTATGTAACAGTATATTGAGATGATATTGGTTTTAATCAGCTACCCCCCAAAATGGAAAATTTATACCCTTCTCTGTTTAATTTAGATTATAAAATTCACTAGGGAAATCAAGGAATCAGATAGCTGATAGGAGTTCTTAATAGCAACTGCAGTAAAACACATTTCACTGCTTGAAATTTGTGAGCCTCAATTAATCATGGGCTCAAATAGTTTTTAAAAGTGTTTTATAATCCAAACATTCCTATCTCAGTAAGACGCTCCAGTGTGTTTACTAATCCACAGCCACTTGCATCCTCCCCTTGACCTTCAGTCCCAGGCCTTACGGCCCAGCGAGCTTCAAGCAAGACGCCAAGACTGTCCTCTCTCTAATTGCACGGTTTTCAGTTACTCCATGCTGTTTCTTCCCGAAGACACTTAAAAAACAATACCTTGCCAGTTTAGTCTCCCTCCTTAATGACAACAGGATATACATTCACTATATTCTTGGGATTTTAGGGCCTTTTCTAACTTGCCACTAAAAAATTCCTTGCCAGACCCCACTCTGTTTTTATTTTCCAAAATAAGACAATCTCATTATCAACTCTTTAAGATACAGGACAGTCTGTCCTCCAGAGAGTGGGATGCTGAGTCCCCTCCTGAGCTATTCCACTGTTAATCACCCTTTCTCTGGTATATGTGGAGGCTCTGCTCTAAGACAACAGGTCTCTCTCTCCTCTGTCACCATCACCCCAGCATTTAGAATCACACACAGAACTTAGGCACTATCTCACCCAACCCTCTTACTCTAACATTTTAGATCATTTTACCTTGCTTGTCCCTTTTAGAAAGGGAGAGAAACTCTTCAAATATTCGGTTACTACAAACTGGGATGTGAGCTGTCCCATTTGTAAGAGCTATCAGTAGAAATCAAAGTAATTCCAAATTCCTCACCCTGGCATTCAAGGCTCTCCCCCTCCAGCCTCACCTCCACCCTGGCACCCAGCTTTGTCTTCCTTCTGTCGACCTTATCTCACTAACTGATTCCCTAACACACCTGCCACTGGCCCTGCCCCCAGCTCTCTACTTAAATTGCTTTTCCAGGAATGCTGTCTCCCAAATTGCTACCTATCTAAATACCCGCCCACGGTAAACAGAGTACAGCACAACAGAATCAGCACAGACTTTAGTGTCAACGAACCCAAGAAGTGTGACAATAGACAAGTTATTTAAATTTTCTGAACAATTATTTTGTCAATAGCAAATAGGGATGACCTAGATACTGAATGATCCTGCCATGCATGTAAAGAAGGAAGGAACCAGAACCACTGGGTGAAGCTTTAGTGAGCGCCATCCCTGATAAGCCATGAACTCCTCAGCAGAAACTGCGTCTTAATGATCTGTGGCTCTGGCTGGTCAGTGCTTTTATAGTGTAGTTGTAGATACAAGGAGAATGAATGAACGAATTAATGAATGAATGAATGAATGAGAAAAATAAAGAGAAGAGATATCTGGGGAAACGCAGAGGAGGAAAATAGGATTGGGGTGGTCCTGCACCCTATTTCTGCAGGTGTGTTTACAAGCAGATGTGCCCTGTTGGACTCTGAGCTACCAAAGTGGTGTGGCTACAGTTTTCAAGGGAGTCTCAGGGTAGGGCAGAGTTTAACCCTAAAGGCCCACCGCCTCCAGGCAGGTGAGGCCCACAACTGGGCCTGCCCTGACTCCTCCCAGAATGCCAGGTCTCGCTGTCCCTCGGCTCGGATACCCCACAGACATCTCCAGCCAAGTCCAGACTGGTCTCACCCGGTCCCTTCCTGCCACACCCTACCCACCATCACATGGCTAAATCCTCGCTTAAGGCTTGAGCTCAAATAGCATCTTTCCATGAGGCTCTTCATTTGGAATTAGTACCTTTCCCTTTTTAAATACCACAGCCTTTCATCACTGTCTTTATAATAGTATTCCACTCACTCCCATAGATTATGATGAGAGAGGTTTTTCCTCCCCTTTTGGGATGGAAGCTCTTTGAGACATTCATGAATTCTCTGGAAAAGTCTCTGCAGAGCTTTCCAAATGGATATATTAGTTGCATTAGTAAATCAAAGAGAGAGAGAAGAAGAAGGCGGGGGGGGGGGGGAGATGGACAAGAACAGCCTGTTTCATACTTTTAATTAAGATCTACAAACAAAATGCCTGAGCCCATTTTAAAAATGTAATGTCTGTGTATGACCCCAAAGAATTTTACTCCACTCAGAGAATGATTGATGTGTGTGTGGTGTGTGTGTGTGTGTGTGTGTGTGTGTGTGTGTGAGAGAGAGAGAGAGAGAGAGAGACACTAGGGATTGAACCCAGGGGCTACATCCCTAGCCCAATTTTGTTTTGCTTTGTTTTGTTTTGTTTGAAACAGGGTCTCGCTAGGTTGATGAGAATCTCACTACTAGAATCTGTGATCCTCCTGTACCAGCTTCCCCCAAGTACTAGGCTTATAGGCATGCACCACTACACCCAGCTAGAATGATCGAATTATTGACCTGAATGGCATTTTTAGAAATCATCTAGTCCAGAGGTTTTGCAAAACTTTTAAAGTCATAAGACATTTATATATAAAAATTAAAGCCAGGCATGGTGGCACACACCTGTAAACCTTGAAAGGCTCAGATAGGAAGGCCAGAGTTTCAAGGGTGGCCTCAGCAATTTAGCAAAGCCCTCAGCAACTTAGCAAGACCCTATTTTAAAATAAAAATAAAATAGGGCTGTGGTGTATCTCAGAGGTAGACTACCTCCTCTCTAGTAGTCTTCTGTTGTGTGGGCAGAAGGAAGACCTTGAGCTTCACCCGTCATTCATATGCAGTGTTCCCTAAGCCTGTCATTCCCCTACTCCCTTTGCAATTTTGCTCTATCCCATTTATGCACAATTTGTACTATTGGTTACCTGCTAGTTTTCTCTAAATTCATGTTTAACCCTTTAAGTTCTGGCATATTGCCACTGTCCTCTGGTTTCCACTCTGCCCTTTTATGTTCGGGCAGTGGAGCCCTTCACGCTGCTGTGGCTGATGTGGACACGGCCACTAGGGTGGAGCCAGGTGACAACAGAATAGGAACACACACATGTGTTATGCAAATACGCGTGTCTAGTTAAAGGAAACCCCTTGCCACAAAGACCCGCCTTCTCCCTTCTCACGAGGTAGAACCAACAAGGTTATGTGGCAGCCTCAGTCTCCCAGGGGATGACGAGACGGCCCAATGGAGTGAAGCCAGGTCCCTCCACAAGTCTAAGCACAGGAGCTGCAGACAGCTGCATTGCAGACAGATTCCTCTTATTTATGATACTGCATCTTGGGGATCTTTGTTACAGTAGCTCAGCATGTGCCCTACCTAACACAATATCCTATGTGATAAGTCATTAAAATTCTGGATTTTATTTAGTCAACTTTTTGGTGAATGTATTAAATTATGTAACAGTTCAAATAAATAATATCTGTTAGAATACCAGCTATAACTCATTCCTCTACTCATTCCTCTACTCATTCCTCTACTGCAGAAGCGTGAACGCCCACATTGGGGCAAGACCAATGTCAGAGAAGCAAAAGCAGGCTTTGAGAAGTGGTGAGGGCACGCAGACCTTGAGAAGAGAAAAGGGACTAGGAGAAAAGTAAAGCTGAAAGTCACCTTCACCTGCTCGAATCTGGCCTGAGTGAGCCCGAATTCTGCCACACAGTCCAGGGAAGAGGCCAGAGACCTCCAGAGCCTCCCCAGAAGGATGCTGACAGCTGGGTGTGGTGGCACACACCTGTAATCCCAGTACTTCAGAGGCTAAGACAGGAGGACCACAACAAGGACAGCCTCAGCAACATAGCAAGGCTCTCAGCAAGCTAGTGAGACTGTTTTTGTTTTTGGTTTTGATTTGGGTTTTTTTTTGTGTGTGTGTGTGGTACTGGGGATTGAACCCAGAGGCATTCTACCTCCAAGCTACACCCCCAGCCAGATTTTATTTCTTATTTGGAAACAAGGCCTTGCCAGGTTGCTGAGAGCCTCATTAAGTTGCTGAGGCTGGCTTTGAACTCTCCTGTCTCAGCCTCCCAAGTACTGGGATTACAGGCATGTGCCACCACGCCCTGTTTCAAAATAAAATTTTTCAAAAAGGCCTGAGGGTGTAGCTCAGTAGTAGAATGCCCCTGAGTTAAATTCTCAGAGGAAAGAAGGAAGGAAGGAAGGAAGGAAGGAAGGAAGGAAGGAAGGAAGGAAGGAAGGAAGGAAGGAAGGGAGGGAGGGAGGGAGGGGAGGAGAAGGAGGGCAACAAGGAGGAGGAAGATAAGGTGGTAGTGGTGGTGGTGGTGATGGTGGAGGTAGAGGAGGTGGGGGTGCAGCACTAGCAAGGAGGCAGACGTTCCACACCACCTCCCACCAGTCACCCAGGTGGATGGGGCTCAAGGCGGGTGGGCACCATTTTTAGAGGCAGAAGTTGCACTAGCAGGTCGGGCCAACTTGGGCTGCTGCTCCTGCCCTGAGTCCTGTTCCCTGCGCAAATCAAGGAGGGGCAGAACATTCAAGGCACTGAGCCAGAGGGGTATATCGTCTGCATTTCCCATGAAAAGCCGCTCTTTTGTCTGTCTCCCGCCAGCTCTCCTTCCCCAGATGCGTGGCAGCACACAGATTGGAAACACCTGGAGCAGAGCCGGAGCCTGACCTGCGCTGCCCGCCGCTGTGCACCGCCTTCCCCTGACTTCAGCCAGTCTCTGGAAACCAAAAATGCCGTTTTGCCTGGGGCCAACTTGGAAGCAGAAGAAAATGAGTTTTTAAACTAATTTTAGGAAAAGGATATTCATCATTTTAGCTTCCCATCTGGAATTATTTAAAACACACCCTGGCAGGTTTTGCTCCATCTGTATCTCTGCATTTGACCCCTGCGTGGGAGGCAGAGCAGAATGGAGTCCAGTAACTTTCCTTGGAAGGTGGCTGTGCAGGCCTTTCCTGGCCCACCAAAGAGCGCTCACATGCCACTCTTCAAGTCACTGTGGCCAGAGAGCCCAAATTCTCTGCCTCAGACCATAATCTTCCATCAGAGCAAACACATTAAAGTATAATTTTTGAGTAACTACTTTCATATGTATGGAAAGGAAAATCTCCTGTTTTAGTGCCTGAACTAGGCAGAGTAGACTCGAAAACAAACCACCAACCAGTGGAAAAAGAAACACTGAAGTTGGGCAGACCACGCTCTGCACGTATTTGTGAGTTCTACCCGAGCAAGTTAATTTACGTCCCTGAGTTTCAACTTTCATACTCTGGAAAATGTAGACAGCAATGCCTATCACAAAAGGTGGTTGGGTGAATTAAATGGGATGACATATATAAACTCAAATAACACAATTCCTGGCAGGTACTCCATAAACGCAGTCTTTTTTCTCCCTATTTCTATTTTTCCCCTAAAACAGACCAGTATGCTAGACAGCTTAAATACAACAACCAGGGAGCAATTTTCTCTCATTTTTTATCCTTTTCTGTATTTTCCAAAAATCCCTCAGTAATGTGCATGGTTTTCCTTAGTAACTTACAAAGCAAGTAACTTACAAAGATAGCAGCATGTCACCTCTGTGAAGAAGCGTACTGGTCTCCACAATCTGACTTCCTGAACTGTGTGTTTATTTTTTCCTCATCCAAAATTCCTCCTCAAGAAATCACTTCTGTCAGAGTAAATTTTTTTTTCAATTGGGACTAACAATAAGGAAAATTTCCCTAATGATTAAAGCAAGTTCTTCTATTGTTTTTAAACTTTATGCCATCAGAAAATAAATGCAACCAACAGCTAAACTATTACAACTGAGAACTATAAATGCAGTAGTATTTCTTTCATTACTGGATTAAACAATGGTTCTGGGTGCAATGGAGCCAGTACCTCCAAAACTTTGATTATGCAAGTATGTCTACATATGTTATAGTATTTAAATATTTCATTATCTTCAAGTGATCATTTAATATTCAAGTACTTATAAATTAACAAATGGGTTCAAGAATGATTTTTCGCTAGAAATCTGACAATATTAATACATATATAGTAGCATACTGACCTCCAGGCATCAAAAGTGGGAATTTTGTGCAGCTCTGTTACTGGAGGACAAACAGAATCTGACCTTTCCTGGCCTCAGATCCTGTGGGTTTACTCCCTCAAAATGGGAATGAGGGTGGTTTGAGCCAAAATGCCCGATCCTATTCAGCTGTCATCCACGGAACCTGTATTCATCTAGACACTATGGCACAGCTACTGACTGTAAGCAATCTATATACTATGCCATGATTGTTGGTTATACAGTGTGGGGAAGTCCCTTAGTTTTTACATAAGAAACACACTTCGTGTTTCTTTCCCCAAAGCCTCACTGCTTGAAGAAATCAAGTCAAGGAGATAGAAACAGACAACAGGAGGGCTGGAAAGTAAGATACCGTCTCCTTCTAGAACCAAGGGTGCTGCCGCAGTCCAGTGTTGAACAGGTGTGTGCCCCAAAAGCTTGGAGATTAATTCTGGGAACCTCCAGCCCAGAACTGGATGGTCAGTCACCTGAGAAAATCCTTTAAAATGCAGTTGTCCCAGGTGGGTGTGGTGGTGCATACCTGTGATCCCAGCACTTGGGAGGCTGAGACAGGAGGATTGGAGGTTTGATTCAAGCCTCAGGAATTTAGCAAGACCTTGTTTCAAAATTTGAAATTTAGCAAGATCCTGTTTCAAAAAATTATAAAAGGATTGGGGGTATAACTCAGAGGTAGAATATTACTGGGCTCAATTCCCAGTATAATTACATATGTGTATGTGTGTATGTATATGTATATGTGTACACACACACACACATATATATGTATATGTATATGTATATATATGTGTGTGTATATATATGTATATATATATATACATATATAGGTGCTGCTCAGGTATCCAAATATTTAAGTCTCCCCAGGTAATTCCAAACCAGGTGCCAGAAAATCATACTTACACCCTACCCTCACTCCAAGTGAAAGGCAAGCTCTTTAATTATCTTAACAAAAATAAAACTTACAGATTTCTTTGCAATGTGGGGTGCATAATTTAGAGCAGGAAATGGAGGTGAATATTTATGGGGAAATATATTTTTAATGTTTCTTTTCAATAAGTACTTATTAGCTATCAACTAGGTGCCGGAGTGTATATTACAGGGTAAACTGGCAAATAGCTTCATCCTAAGTTCTCCTCATCCTCAGAAAGCTAATTTCTTCTCAAAACCATAGGAAAAGTGAAAGTAAGAAGGTACTGAATAAATTAGTAGTCAGGAACATCACAAAAGGTAAGAAAGGCACAACAATAATAAAGTTCTAACAACCTTATCAAAATGAAATAGTTAAACTAATTGCAGATTAAACTGTCCAACTTGAAGCTGATTATATTTTTCTTGTACAGTAAATGCAGTTTCCAAGAACAGTATGACAAGTTAGAGGTTTTTAGGCCACAGTGGACTCGGGATTCTCTGTGAGTCCCTGGGAAGGGTAAGAATAAAACATAAAATGCAGGGAGGGATGGGGGCCTAACATTTTCTGTTAATCACTTTTGCAATTTTAAGTTAAAATTCTTACCCTTCTGAGCTTTAGATTTGTTATATTGGAAAAGGTTTGTTCTCTTCAAAATGTTACTGAGACCAGTAAAGGGGAGTCTCTGTGCACCAAAGCCTACTGAGATTATTCAACCTGGCTCATCCCTCGCCTGCTTACTCTGCCTTGCCATGCTTCCCACAGAAACCACAGTAAGTGCTCCTGCCACAGTTCTTACCTCTCCCTCGGGATCCTGACCCCCCCCCCCCACACACACACACCCCGTGCCCCTTCCTGGTAGCAACAAACTGTCTTTCCAGTGGCAATCATCTCCTGTCCTGAGGACCTAACCATGCCTTAAACTTTCGATTCATATAACAGATCTCAAAGCACCCCGTCAGTCAGAAGCTTGCTCCTTGGAATGTGAAAAGGGGATGCTGGTGTGCCTTATACATATCTGGCTTGTGATGGCGTGCACAAGTCTCTTTGGGGTCCCTGAAAGAACCACAAGAACACATGGTATGTCTCCTCTTCCCCTCCCCAGGCCCCAGCCCCGTCATTTTAACTGATCTCTCTTAGGCAGAGACAGAGCGGGTCCTTGTTCCAAGGTCTCCCCACACGGGTCGAAGGGTCAAAGGAAGCCTTGCTGCTCCAGGCTGGGAAGGAAGCCCTGAATCGCGTGTTCTCGGCACTCGCCCTTCCCACAAGCTGCACTTGGACCCCCAATGCTATCGATGTCACAGATATTATTTTAACAATAGCTTCCAAGATAATTAAGTCGGTGAACATCTGTGCCTGGGGAACTCTAGGCAGGGTCTGCGAGAGGGTGGGACGGGGTGACTGAACATATCCACTCCATTAAAAGAGGTGAGGATTAGCAGCGGCACTTAGAGAGGTTTCCAAGAGTTGTTAAAGGTGAGCAAAGCCTTCTTCCTCAATAAGACCTTAATTGTGCCGAGAGCCACTGCAATTAAGCAGTAGGTAGCAAATAAAACGGCCTGGCTCTCTCTGCAAAGGGAAGCGAGCAAATTGGGAAACTGGGTTTCCACCAGTGAGGTTTTCAAACTACTGCCAGAAAAGTTCCCAGAACGCTAGACTCCAAGCAGTGTGAGCGCAGAGAGTGGCACTCTGCTCAAAATCAGGGAGGCTGAGGCAGGAAGGCCCAGGCAGGGCAGCACAGGAGGCCAGGCGGTCTGGCTGTGGTCAACCTGGGAGAGGCACAGCCACCACCAACACTCACGAGGTGTCTTGTTTTCATGGTAGGGGACACTGTTGGGTGAGGGCACATTGGACCTTGGTGCCTGTTACAATCTGGATCTTGAATGTCTCCAAAGATCCAGTGCTAAAGGCTTGACCCCTAGTCAGTGCAGCTATCGGAACATGCCAGAACCTTTGAGAGGTGAGGCCTTGTGGAAGGAAGTTAGGCCACTGGGACTCTGGCCCATTCCTGTCTCTCTCCTTGCCACCTAGCCAGGAGCTGAACAGACATCCCATGCCACATGCTCCTGCCATGATGAACTGTGTCACGGCATACCCAGAGCCAGAGAGGCAAGTGACCATAGATTCAAACCAGGAGCCAAAATAAACCTTTTTCCTTATTAAGTTGATTATCCCAGGCATTTTGTCACAGTGATAGACAGCTGACAAGCAGAACCAATTCCTCTGCTCACTCACCCCTTCATGTTCCCATTCCCAGGAAGTGAGACTCCTCACAGTTGGCCTCCAGGATGTAAATAGGCAGCCATCTCCCAGGAGACCCGGCCAGACGGCAGATTCCTCCAGGCCTCCAGAGCACTTGACTTGTAGTGTGATGTCCTCTCTTTACTTGTCCCTGAGGACAAGACTGTGCTGGGGGCTCAGACTTTGGTTTAGTTGTCTTTGCATTCCCAGAGTCCAACATTATGCCACTGTACAATTCCTAAGTGTCAAATGAATGCATGACCAGAGAGAGGAGAAAGAGAGAGACGGAAAGGGGGGAAAGGAAGAAGAAAAGACAAAGGGAAGAGGCAGAGAAGGAGGGAAGAATAATGAGGAGGGAGAGAGCAAGGAAAGGAGGAGGAGGGACGAGGTCCCCAGGGACACCCCTCCCGCCCACTGGCCCAGGCTTCTGGTCATTCCCCTCCTCTTCCTCCATCCAAGCCTCCCTCTGCCTTATAACATGTCGTCCAAATCATCTGACAAACCAATTATTGCTAAGGAATTAGTTACTCAGATGATAAAATAATTATTCAGCAAACTTTAAACTGGTGATGGTAGATATAGATAGATAGATAGATAGATAGATAGATAGATAGATAGATAGATAGATAGCCAAAGGCTGCATGTGGCAAACCCCTATTAGAGAACTCTTGGGACTGGCCAGCAGGCTTTGCATGTCCCTCAGATGGGCCTTCCTCATCAGGAATAAAGAAAAGCTCATTCATTAAATCCAGAGAAAATAATTAGCCAGGTGTGGTGGCACACACCTGCAATGCCTATAATCCCAGTACTTGAGAGGCTGAGACAGGAGGATTGCAGGTTCAAGGCCAGCCTTAGCAACTTAGCAAGACTCAGCAACCTAGCAATATCCTGTTTAAATAAATAAATAAATAAATAAGAAGGTCTGGGGGTGTAGCTCAGAGGTAGAATGGCCCTGAGAGGGAGGGACAGAGGAAGGAAGGAAAAACAATTACATCCAGAAGTCAAAGCAGAACTTTGTCCCGTGCTTCTCTAATCTCATAGAGCTAAGCAGTCCACCATTGCTTAAAATGGGCAAGGGTTTCATTTTCATAACTCAAAATAGTAATCCCTCCAAGGTAATGTCAGTTTAGTTGAAACATTTAGGGAAAACACTATCAGACTAACTATCAATCCAACAATGGTATATCAGAAAATTGTTTCTTGGACCCTGAGTTAGTCTGTGGATTTTTTTCTACATTAAAAAAGTAGTTTTATAAAATACCTAAGAATAAACCTAACCAAGGAAGTAAAAGACCTCTACAGTGCAGTAAAGAAAGAAATTAAAGATCTTAGCAGATGGAAAGATCTCCCTTGCTTTTGGATAGGCAGAATAAATATCATCCAAATGACCATTCTACCAAAAGTGATATAAACAGTCAATGAAATCCCTATCAAAATACCAATGTCATTCTTTGCAGACCTAAAAAAGTCAGTCACATATCTCATATGGAGAAACAAAAGACCCAGAACAGCCAAAGCAATTCTCAGTAATAAAAACCATGCAGGAAGCATCACAATTCTTCACTTTAAATTATGCTACAGAGCTATAGTAATTAAAATAGCATGGCATTGGCACAAAAACAGACACATGGACCAATGCAATAGAATAGAAGACATAGAAACAAATCCACACACTTAATAGCCAATTGGTTTTTGACAAAGGTGCCAGACACATATGTTGGAGAAAATACAGCCTTTTCAACAAATAGTGTTTAGAAAACTAGTTATCCAGTTGCAGAAAAAACAGAACTAAATCCTTACTCTGCTCACCCTGCACAGGAGTCAACTCAAGATGTATCAAAGACCTGAAGTTAGACCAGAGACTTGGAAGTTACTAGGGGAGGGCATAGGTCCAACACTCCAACATATAGGAACAGGCAGAAATTTCCTCAACAAGACCCCCAAAGTTCAGGAAATTAAAACAAGAATTAATAAATGGGATGGCATTAAATTTAAAAGTTTCTGCTCATCAAAGGAAACCATCAAGAGTCTAAAGAGAAAGCCTACAGAATGAGAGGAGAGCTTTGCCACTTATCCCTCTGGTAGACTAATACCTAGAATATACAAGATACTTAAAAGACTTTGCACTAAAAAAAAATCAAGAAATGGGCAATTGAGCCAGGTGTGGTGGCACACACTTGTAATCCCAGTACTTGGGAAGCTGAGACCGGAGGATCCAGTTTTGTGGCTAGCCTCAGCTACTTAGTGAGGCCCTTCACAACTTAGTGAGACCATTTCAAAATAAAGAATAAAAAAATAGGACTGGGGGTGTAGCTTGGAGGTAGAATGTCCTTGGGTTCAATCCCTGATACCAAAAAAAGAAAGAAAGAAAAGAAAAGAAATGGGCAATTGAATAGACAAATGATCCATAAACACATGAAAAAATGTTCAGCATCATGAGCAATCAGGGAGATGCAAATCAAAACTACACTGAGATTCTATCGAACCCCAATCAGAATGGCAATCATCAAGAAGTCAAAAAATAATAAATGTTGGCAAGGATGTGGGGAAATTGGAACTCTTCTACACTGTTGGTGGGATTACAAATTAGTTCAGCTGCTATGGAGATCAGTGTGGAGATTCCTCAGAGAACTGGGAATGGATCCACCATATGATCTGACTGTACCATTCCTGGGTATCTTTCCAAAGGAACCAAAATCAGAGAGCTACAGTAATAGATGCATACCCATGTTCATAGCAGCAAAATTCATAGTAACCAAATTATGGAACCAACCCAGGTATCCGTCAACAGATGAATGCATTACAAAATTATGGGATATCCACACAATGGAATTCTACTCAGCAATAAAGATGAAAAAAATATGTCATTTGCAAGAAAATGGAAGAACTTGCAGAACATGATGTTAAGTGAGATTAGCCAGTCATAGAAAGTGAAGGGTCATGTGTGATCTCTAATATGCAGAAGATAGGGAGTAATGGGGACACCAGAGGGACTCCAGATAATGGAGGGGAAACCTCAGTGGAGGTCTAAAGGAAAGGGGGAGGGAAGAGAGAAGTTCATTGAAGGAATTACTACCATCACCTATGTGTACATATGTGAAAATATCAATGTCAAAATTTTGACATTTAGAACATATTTAATAAATGGTTTGAGGTTAATATTAAAATAATAAGATAAAAAGCAGTTTAAAATAATTTATTACTGCCGGGTGTGGTGGCGCACGCTTGTAATCCCAGCATTTGGGAGGCTGAGACCGGAGGATCTGGGTTTGCAGCCAGCCTCAGCTACTTAGTGAGGCACTCCGCAACTTAGTGAGATCCTGTTTCAAAATAAAGAATAAAAAATAGGGCTGGGGGTATAGCTCGGAGGTAGAATGCCCCTGAGCTCAATTCCCAGTACCACAAAAATAATAATAATAATAATAATAATAATAATAATAATAATTTATTACTGAAAAAGTTGTCATAATGATTCTTTCCCCAAATTAAGCATCTAATCTTTGTTATTCAAGTTTTAAAGAATCCAAATATCTTTCTATGTCATAGTAATTTATCATTTAGTCTCTGAGTGGATAGCTCTTCTACATTTCATTCTTGGACTCTATTCAGAAAAATATTAACACAAAAATCAAAAGAAATGGAAACTTGAAAGGAATCTCCACATGATGGATGAAACTTACTTTCCTTTCAAATCACTTTTGTGCATTTCCTTGAGAGGAAAATAACAATAAACCTTTGTAAAATAAGGAATAGTGAGAAGTGTGTTCATTTAAAAACAAAAAAATTCTACAACACTTAAGCATAGCCTATAACTTTCCATAAGAGAATACAAACAAAAGCTTGAAAATGACATGCTGTCTTGATTATTTCTGAGGTCACTCTTTTCTCTGCATTCTTTCTACACACAAGAGGTTCTTTGTTACCACTACCTCTGCTATTAGCTTCAGAGATCAGAGAACAGAAAGTGGATAGGTTCCAAACACAGACTGTGATGGTTAAACTTGGCTGTCAACTTGACTGAATGAAGAGAGGCCTAAAAAACCATCACTCATGGACATCAGACTCCACATCCGTGCCTCTCCTGGGCATGTTTAGGCCTTCAGCCCGATGCTATACCATCGGCCCCTCATGTTCTGAGGCTCTCAGCCTTCTGGGTGTGTCAGAGAGGGAGTTTCCAGAGATGATTGGCATGTGGGTCAGCCAGCTGCCCAGGGGAAGACCTACCCTGAATGTATGCAGCTCCATCTAATAGGCTGGGGGCCCAGATGGGACAAAAAGCACGAGAAGGAGGAAGCTCAGATGACCCACAAGCTCCTTTTTCTGGAGCTGGTGCATTTTGCTGGTACCATCACTCATGGACATCAGACTCCACATCCGTGCCTCTCCTGGGCATGTTTAGGCCTTCAGCCCAAGGCTATACCATCAGCCCCTCCTGTTCTGAGGCTCTCAGCTTCGTGGACTGAGTGTCCCAGCTCTTCAGCCTGCAGACGGCCATCATGGGACTGTGCCGCCTCTGATCATGTAAGCCAATCTAGAAAGCCCCCTCTTATGCATACGTTCTATTGGCTCCAGAGAACCCTGAGGAACACACAGGCATTGCTTATCTAAATTGTCCTGTTAGCTGTGTAGAGACAAGTGACTGCAGAAAGTCATCCTCACTGTGCCAGAGCCACCCAGAGGCCTGCCTTCCACCCGTCCTGCCGAAAATATCGGCCACTGCACAGCCGTGCTGGGTTATCTGACTTACATCCCCTCAAAAGCAGGAAAAAAAAAGTGAGTATATTGGAAGATTAAATTTTTCCCTTCCCTCACCTCATGCTTCTAAATACACAGCAGAAACTCCAATAGAAGGCAGCAAGGGCCCAGCATGATGGTGCACCCCCATAATCCCAGTGCTAGGGAGACTAAGACAGGAGGATCACAGGCTTGAGGACAGCCTCAGCAACTTATAGAGACCTTCAAAAACCTAGTGAAACCATGTTTCAAAATACAAAAACCTGGGGATGCAGCTCCCTTCTGGGTTCAACCCAATATGAAGAAGGAGGAGGAGCAGGAGGAGGAAGAAGAAGAGGAGAGGGAGGAGGAAAAAGGGATTGTTTTAAAAGTCTGGATTTGAAAGTCTGCAATGCCAGGTTTCTTCCCTGGCTCTTCTACTCACTAGTTGTGTGATATGGACAAGATACCTACCTCCCGTGCCCCCATTTCCTCGTCTGTAAGATGGGCACACTTGTCTTGCAGTGTTATCTCACAAGGTTATAGAGACTTTCAAATGGAAGAAGGGATTGAAACACCTTCCCTAGTGGGCTCCAGAAGTGGCTAACATTACTATCAGATGCCACCACTGTTTGGTGCCATGCAGACTCCCTCCAAATGAGGTCCAGATAATGCCACATACCTTGCCCCCCAGGGTCAGATGGAGTAATTGTGAATGGAAAGTCTTTTCCTGAGGCAGATGGTCCAGAAGGGGCTGGCATTCTAAAGGACCTCACCAAAGGGCCCCATTTCCCAACTTCTCGGACATACAACACAGCCTGTCACTTCTTTTATAACCCTATGGTAAGTCCAACAAAGAACTAAGGAGCATGACTCAGAGTCCAGTCCACGTTTATTTAAGCCCTGAAGGCTTATCCAAAGCACAAATACAACCTGCACAAACAAAACCACCTTTATATGAAGCTTCAACAAGCAGCAGATGGCAGATGAATTTCTTGGGTCACTAGTTGTGTCTTCTCAAGATTACATCCAAGTATTAAATCTCTCTGGTTGGTCCTGGAGCAACCAGGACACCATGTAGAAAGCCCCAGCATACCTGATCTGGAGGAAAGCTCAGCCATGAGTCCCACTCTGCAGTAAAATAGCCTTCGGTGGCTTCCCGCTGCCCTCAAGGTCAGGTAAAAATGTTTACCAGGTCTTGTGAAACCCACACTCCTGGACACATAGACACTGTCTCTCTCTTTTGTCTTCCATAACCCAGTCTTGCTTCAGGGCCTTCGAAATGCTGCTTCCTCGTCTTGAATGCTCCCTTGCCACATCCTGCTGCTCCCTTATCTTCCTAGCCAGTGCCTTCTCATCCTCCAGGCTGAACCTCCACAAGTTCCTTCAAGACGCCATCTCTGGCTGCTCAAACTTGTGTACATCCTCCTGTGGTGCTAACTGCGTTCTACTTCCTAAAATCACCAGTTTAAAATTACTAGACGTTAGCCTAAATTACTTAGGTAAAGAAAGAACCCAGACCATATCTATCTTTTCTCCATCATCTCCCCTTTGCCTAACACAAACCTTGGCACAAGCTGAAAACCTAGTGCACAATAGTTGGGTTAGGTTGTGAAAGAATAATTTTAGGTAGCCAGAAATAACAGTAGTGTGAGTTTGCCTCTTAGTAAAATAAGTTTCCAAGTGAGTTGCTGTAGGCCTCACACTGGCACCCTGCAGGGTCTGATAAAGTTGAAGCTTGCCAGCCTCACCCTCTGGGGAAACAGCCTGAGTGGGGTCCCCCACCCACTCTGGAAACCCCGCAGTCCTG
>PVLC010005980.1:0-12032 GCA_004027655.1 Graphiurus murinus
AATGTATAATAGCAATGCACCAATAAAAGTATATTTTCAAAATATCCAAACAAATCAATTGATGTATAATACTATCAAACAGAGGAAGACACTCTATAAATCTTGAAGAAAGAAGGACTGATAATATCTTACTTGAACTTTTAACTATTCTCGATTGTAGACTGATGTAATTGATATGTGATTTCCTGTGGATAATATTTTCAATGATCTTTGTGGTCTATATAGATTAAAGAAGGAATAAACAACCTCTTCCAAATGGCAGGAAGAAAATGGAGGAGGAGAAATGGTACGTCTTGGTGCCATGTTGGATGGATGCTATGATGTTTTCAGTGAAAAAGTACAATATTCTCCTTGAGTCAATTTTAAATTTCCATCTGATTTTCTATCCTTTTAGCTTCCTTCTTGGATGAAACTTTGACGGTTACAAGATGCTTGCATCCTTTCTTGTAAATCTAGTAATAGTTATATCAAAATTTTATCCCCTCCTGTTGTCTTTATTCTATTTTATTTTCAGAGTTTTTATTTTGGTTGGGAGGTGGCCAGAATACTTTCACACTTTTTGAGATCCTGAGGATACCATACAAAGAAACATCCTATCTACCAGAAGTGGTAGAGGGTAAAAACTATACTATGAATATATAACTGCATTTTATTTAAGTACCATCAAATTCACACTTTTAATAGCTTAAGTGAATGTTATTTTAGGATATGAGTGCAGTGGTACAATGAATCCACAAGTAGAGATGACTCAGAAAACTAGAAGAGTCTTTGCAAGGGTACTATCATAGCCCTTATGGAACCACTGGGGAGAGAGTAGTTTAATAGTTTCATATTTATAAACATAAGTGAGAAACAGTGTATGATCTCTAACTGGAGAGGATGTTATAGACTTTGGTTGTATAGCATAAGCCTTAATAATAATATTAACAAGAACTCACTAAACCCGAGTGATTAGTTTTATTTTGATTCTCTTTTTTAACCTGGCTTGGGCTTTGGTAATTTGAGAAAATTTTAAATATATATTATAAGATTCTAAGTCACCTCCAACATTTTGGCAAGTAGGCACAATATGTAAAAAAGAATAACGCATCCTGGGTAAAATTTAAATGTTTCCTCTGTTACACCCCCTTAATCCAGATGGCCTCTTTTGAAATTTTTATAAAGTCTTATATATTTCCAGAAATTCTGAGTAACTCAAAATTGACTTTCACTTCTTTCTTCTAAAGAGGATTTCCAAACTTATTTTTCATCCTCTATATGAAAATTTGGGCTGAAATTTCCTTGAAAGATGACAGAAATAATTTATTTTCTGTTATGTTACAAATGAAACCTTTTTCCTCACTCATATAAATGGAAATATTTAAGATGAAAAAAAAAGGAAGTTGACTTCATTGGCAAAGGTCATTTACAGAACAACTGTGTCTCATGCTAACTCCCTTGGAGATGGATCATAAATCACACTAGGACTTCTGCTATGATCTAAATTTTATGTATCTCCCAAATTTCATACATTAAATTTTTTAATATTTTCATTGTTTCATTATAGTGTCACAACATAATGTGGTTCATGTTGATAGTGGCATACATGCACACAGCACTTGGTGGGCTTTCCCCAGACTCCCTCCACATCCTCCCCTTCCCCATAAATGATACTGAGCTTGACATTGGTATTCTCATATATGTGTGTAATGTCCATGAGTCCTTCATTGATCTTCCCCTTTACTCCCTGCCCCCTAGACCATTTTCCTTGGCTGCACTAGAGTTTCACCTCCATTATCTTGAATCCCTTTAGTGTCCTGTTTACTCCCTGGCTTCCATGTATGAGAGAAAATAGATGTCCCTTCACTTTCTGTGATTAGCTAATCTCACTTAATATAATGTTCTCCAGATCCATCTATTTTCCTGAAAATAACATTATTTTGCTCTTTATTGCTGAGTAGAATTCCACTGTGTGTATATCCTATGATTTGTAATTCATTCATCTTTTGATAGACACCTAGATTGGTTCCACAATTTGTCTGTTGTGAATTGTACTGTTGTGTGTGAATAGGATATGCATATATTACTGTAATTCTCTGATTTCAATCCCTTTGGAAAGATACCCAGAAGTGGTATAGCTGGATCATATTGTAAATACCTTGAAACAGAGTGGGAAAATACACATATAGGCTACGTTTTCATAAAATGAAAGAAAAGTGAGGACTAGGCTTCATCCACATCTTATCAGAAGATATTTCCATTCTCATCACATGTAAAATGCCTATGACTTAGATCACTATTGCAAAAAAATGGTAGTTTTGTGAGATAAAATTATGAAAAGAACAGTAAATTCAGATTCTATTAATGCCACCACATGTGTACATGTTGCTTCCTGTGACTTCCCACCAGAACGACTCTTGCCAGGAAATCCCTGCTGTTGAAAGGTTCCCGGGTTTATTAACCTTTCATATCATGATAGATTGGAAGGAAAGTCAAGTCTTTGTGGTCAGATGGGTGGAATTCAATAGCAAATAGATGCAGGTTTTATCAGTATCCTCGAAGGATAAATTAGATCTGGTTATTGATATTCATTGACAGAGCTACTTGTGACAATCATGGAGAATTTCTGAGGCCCCTGAGATGCCTAAGGACAGAATGCGCCATCTTCAGACTTCTTCATATAGCCTGTCATTCTGAAAGCAGTTTGGCCAAGTATGTTGGCAATATTGGCTAGAAAATATATCTCAGGGTCAGATGCTGACTAGAATGGTCCCAGAGCCCAGAGAGCAGGCAAGGCCATCACACTGGCTGACATCTGGCTCTTGCATTAATGAAGAGCATTTGATTTTTGGCCTCATAGCCAAAATCACTCTCCAAGGGTACTAAAAGGCTTAAATATGTCCCAATGTAGAAGAAAATAGCTAAGTCCAATAGCAGGGACATGATTCCAAATCAAGTATACAAGAATTAAGCAAACTTTTCATTATTATTCCTCTGCTACCTGTAATGAGTCATTCATTCTATCTGGTATAGCTCAAGCTGACTTCTGTGTATCATATTCAATAATCTTACTTTCTATTCTTAACTCCTGTTGATCACCCCATCTAGTTCTCAAAATTCTATCTATCTGGCTCCAGAGTTATCTCCTCACTGGAAAAGGCATGGGAGTAAATTACCTGCTCTCTTAGGACTCTTAGACCCTAGAGAAGTGACTGCCTTCTTTGGAACTTGTCCATATCCAGTTTATAAGCCTAGAAGGAAACCTCAACCAAGCAGAGGATGATCTAGTTAATGCATGATAAGATGTGAGTGAAGCCTAGTCCTCACTTTGCTTTCATTTTATGAAAATGTAGCCTATGTGTATTTCCCCACTCTGTTTCAAGCAATCATAAATTTGTATTTACAACATAGGCTGTCAGATGAAGTTAACAAGTTCCTATAGTTTTCTATTAAACATATGGTGACTGGTTCATTTGCTATGCCTTTAGTGAACACTTGTTAACACATAATTGGAATAGGTTTAATATTTTGTAATAAAATGTGGTTGAGAAAAGAAAAGATTAAGCTAATGAATAGTCTTTGTCACTTTTAATGTTTTTCTGGGAATTGTAGAAATATTAACTTTTCTACTTTTATTGGTGTATCATAATTATACATCAAAGTGATACATTCAGACATGCACACAGCACTTGATGTATTTATCTCCACATCTCACTCTGCTCTCCCTCTTCTTCCCTCAACATTCTAGCGAGATTGGTAGTGGCACCTCCATATACAGACATAACATTATTTGAACAGTTCCCTTCCCCAAGCCCCATTTTTACCCACCTCACTTCCCTTCCTCCACTATTCTGCTAGTCTCTGAGAAATGTTAACTTTAAAATATGTTAAATATGGGATATCTCAGTAGAGCATATAGAATAGCAAGGATTATTCTTAGCATATCGGGACCCAGTGACCCAAATTCTTTAAGCCTATGTTCAGTTCTGTCCATCCATATTTATGCTTCATGCAGAGAAGGACTGAGCATTGTGCACCAGGCAGAGAACACTGCAGTACCTGCATTTTTGCCTCACCGGTCAGCTGGCAGGCAGACAGGCTGCTGGACTTATTATTTGAAGGTCAAAGGAAAATTCCATTGAAAACATATAAACTCAAATAAGGTGTTTAATAAGTCCCAGAGAGATGAGTTTTCTCTTGACAGTAGAGCAAAATCTTTGAGCTTTCTTAGGAACCATGATTGACATTGATTTGCTTCTGGTATGTGGTAGGAGATTTATTGTTGATATCATATCTATATATGGTGATTAAACTGATCCATTCCAGAACTTAAACATACACACAAATGCATCTGGCTACTGGTGTGGACACATAACAAAGGCCTGATTATCCTGCTGTTGGTTAGGATGACATTATCTCATCAGAGAGCAGCTCAAATCATAGGCTCTCCCCATCACTCCCACTCTACCCAAACCCCAGGAAAAGTGAAGATATTATAAAATACACACATACATACACACACACTATACCCTGAGTTCTTCTGTCAAGAGGTCAGTGCCTTTTATAAGGCAACATCTTTAGACTAAACAAAACAATAGGACTAGAAATTTATATGTTTGTTTTTAAGCAAAATTTTCTAAAATATACATTTTTAATATGAGAAAAACAACTAGGAGCATTTGTGCCACAACAAGAAAATTGCAAGGTAAAATGTATTCTATGCCCAAAGGGAAAGAACTTTTGTTGGAACCCATGGTGTGGCCTGCCTTAGGCTGAAGGAAGTACAGAGGGCCCCTTGGGGACTTGTGGCTCTTTATCTTTACAGAGGCAAATTAAACAAGGAAAGTAGAACTCATCTGTGCATCTCCAGCAGCTCTCCTGGCAGACTCTTGGCTTGGGACTGAGTGAACTGTAGGAAGCCAAGGGTAACAGAGACCAGCTGGCAAACTTGCTGAAACATTGCTTTTCACCAATCAAATCCCAGCAGCATGTCAGGGCACTTCATATTTGGTTAGAATCAATTAAATTGTAATACTCTAGAACCAGAAGAAAAAGAGATAATTCCAAATTCATATGGAAATTTCAACCTCTTAAATTTTTCTACTAACTCTCTACCTATTGTTTACAAGGGATGAGGGTACTGGGGATTGAACTCAGGGCATTCTACCTCTGACTTATACCATTAGCCCTATGTTATTTTTTATTTTGAAGCAGAGTCTCACTAAGTTACTGAGGCTGGCTTTGAACCTGAGATCCTCCTCTCTCTCAGTCTCCCTCCCAAGTATTGGAATTACAGGTATGTGTCACAGTACCCAGCTCTCCACTTATCTTACACACTTACTACATACCACGTTTTCACCACATCACTGTATTCAGATGACATTCTCTTAATATAAGCATAGATAAAAAGATGTAATTATAGTTTTACAGCAAACACAACTCTAAACATCATTCAAAATGGATGAGCGCAGGTGTTTGATAAAGGTTGACTTTACAGCAATATATGATATGGGATGTGGAAGCATGAAGCTTGGCTATGTTAATTTTTTTCCTACAGTATTCTTTAGAAAACCATTTAAGTTGCATTGGCTTTATATACTGTAATGACAGAACAATAATTTTATATCCACTATTGTAATGACTAAATAATCATAAATAAGAAAGGTTTTTTTAAGTATGAGTACCAACTCAGTAAGGCATTATTCAGAAAATCATAAGATGATTAAAATTATTGAGAGTAATGATTAAGAGCTTCATCTATGGATGGTAGCTCTAGTCAATAGCATTGAATACAAGTTATAGTTCTGCTATTTACTAACTGTGAATTTTAACAAATCTCCAAAGCTGAATACTGGGTGCCTCATTTCTAAAAGAAGAATGGCAACAGTATTCAGTCTCACATAGTTATTTGGTCATGTTTAAATTAGGTAATGCACAAGAAGTTCAACCCAGAGCCTGAAAAGGTACAAATGCTTAATAAATTATCAGGTAAGTCCCACTGGAAAACATATGGCTCACACAGTATAAAACAATTTGAGAAGGGTTAAATAAAAAACAAATCTGCCAAACATGCAGAAGGTGGCGGAAACTACAAGAGATATTGCAAAGAAATAGCTATTACGTTTCCTATATGCGAAAAGATGAGGTGTGCAGTTGCCTGATTCAGAAGAAGAGTAAGGAAGACAGAGACAAGCTGAGCAATTTAGTGGGACTCCCCAACTCAAGGAGAGCTTGCACCAGACTTTCTTCTTTCTCATTTCTATCTCTGTGTTCCATTGACTGACCCACTGAGAACTTAGAAGTCAAAGAAACCATTGATGACACTACAGAGATGATCATTTTTTTCTATAAAGGCAAAAAGTTATATTTACATGCTATACGGTCTCTTGAAATAGTCATAGACATTAAGTAATGAGTGTGACTGTGTTTCAATAAGACTTTATTTTCATAATCATGGTAAAGTTTACAGAAGACTGATGTCATCTATATATATATATATCAGATTACAGGTCAGAGAAAGGAAGACTTGGTTAGGAGATCCTATAGAAATAGGACCTTTATGACCTCATTTAATCATAATTACCTCCTTAAAGACCCTATCTCTAAATAGAGTCATATTGATGTTCACGTTTCACGTTTCAACAAATGAATATAGTGAAGACACAAATCCATAATATGCATACACAAAGTTTTCATTGGTTCATTAGTAAATAATGACAATTTTTATTCTTTCCAATAGTTTTTGTTTTTTTCTTTTGCTACCAGGGATTGAACCCAGGGCATTCTACTTCCAAGCCACACCCCCAAACCTATTTATGTTTTATTTTGAAATATGATATCACTAATTTGCTGAGGAACCTTGGTAACTTGCTGAGGCTGATCTTGAACTTACAATCTTCCTGTCTCGGCCTAGTAAATAAAGAGTCAACCCAGAGGCATGCACCACCATGCCCAGTTTACTCTTTTCAATCTTTATGCCTTATATTTATTTTTTTAATGTTATTGCTGTGATTAGGGCCACCAGAACGAATTTGAATAAGGGCAGTAAGAACAGATATCTTTGTCAGTATTCATTTCTGTGGTAATTATTTTAATATTTCCATTCATATGATATTTGCTGTAGAATTTCTATAGATATTCTTTCCAAAAGTTCATTACCATACCTAATTTTTTTCAGTTTTACCACTAAGAAATATTGATTTTTATCACTTTTTTTTCTTTTTTGCAGAGACAAGGACAGAGGTTTGTTTAGGAAAAGTGGGGGATACATGCTCAAAGGAGAACATGGGCCATGTCAAGGGGGAGAGGGCCACATTTTTTTTTCTTTTCATCTAGTGGGATGACCATATGGTTTTCCTCCTTCATTTTCAAAAAATGGAGAATATCATTTATTGTCAGTTTGTTAAGATTCTGTAGGAACTGAGTGCAGTGACACATGTCTATAATCCCAGTACTTGGAGGCTTAAGACAGGAGGATGGAAAGTTTCAAGGATAGCCATGGTAACTTAAGGAGGCCCTGTTTAAAAATAAAAAGTGTGAGAGGTGTATCTCACTAGTAGAACACCTATAGGTTCCATTCCTAGTACAACTAAAAAAAAAAAAAAGATTCAGTTAAGGATTTTTGTATCTTTTATCATTAAAGAGATTGTCATGTTAATATCCTTTTGCAATAATCCTGTCATTAAAATAAAACAAGACCTGTTTCCTATTTTTCTAATCTCTTTACATATTTAAGTTATATTTAAGCTGGATTCGTACTACTAGTACTCTTCTTGTACCAAATATTATTTTGAGGGTAAATAGCCCTTGACAGCACATATACTAGAAGACTTCTGTGTATAAGAGAGATTTTTAACTAAATATTAAATTTCATTAAAAGAGCAATACCACTTCTGGGTATCTACCCAAAAGAAGGGAAACCAAACTATCAGACCGATGTATTTGTATCTATGTTTATAGCTGCACAATTTACAATAGCCAAACTATAGAAGCAGCCAAGATGTCCATCGACATATGAATGGATTACAAAACTATGGGATATGTACACAATGGAATTTTACTCAGCTATAAAGAAGAACAAAATCATGTTATTTACAGGGAAATGGAGGCAACTGGAAAACATTATGTTAAGTGAGATTAGCCAGTCACAAAGAGTAAAGAAGCATATGTTCTCCCTAATATGTGGATGCTAGGGAGAAGATGGGGCATAAGAGGGTCTCCAGATGAAAAAGGAGAGACCCTCGAAAGCAAAGAAGTTGATTTAACCAAAAAGGTTGGACGGGGTGGGGGGCACACTAATGTATATCAAGGTCACTCACTAAACTGAACTTGAGAGGGAGGGAGGGCGAGGGAGCGGGGTGGGAATTTGGGGAAGGGGTCAAATGAGAATTGTGAGCACATATATCGTTATCAATTTGTACCTAACAAAGATATATGCTTACAATGTATGAATAAAAATAAAAATTAAAAAAATTCATTAAAAGAGGACTAACAGCTTTTCTATTTCTTTTCAAATACATTTTATCACTTTTAGGAAGCAACATTTTCCAAGAAAATTGTCCACGTTGTCAAACTTTTCAAATATCAGCCTACAGTAGTGAATTATATCTTCTTCATATCTTTGTAATATCTTATCTTTGCAATATTTTAAATATCTAAAGTGAAATGTTAGTTTAAATTCCTAATGCTGGCAATTTGTGCCTTGTACTTTTTGTTTTCATCAGCCTTGCTAATCTTTCTCATGGCAGAATAATGACTCCCCTACAAAAGATATGTCCACATTGGAACACATGCACAATTTGAAAATGACATTTGTTCTGAAAAGAAGGTTGCAGGTATAACTAAGAATCTCAATATAAGATCATTTGGGGTCATTAAAGTGGGTCCCTACATTCAATGCCATGTGTTTTTACAAATTACCTGACAGAAGAAGACACAGAGAGAAGGCCAAGTGAAGTGGATACAGATTGGAATGAATCAGAAATTAGCCAAGGAACAACTGGTATGCTCTGGTTAGACTTTTTTCTTGTTGTTGTTGTTGCGGTACTAGGGATTGAACTCAGGGGCATTCTACTTTTGAGCTACACCCCCAGCCCTATTTTCTTTTATTCTTTATTTTGAAACCAGGTCTCACTAAGTTGCGGAGTGCCTCACTAGGTAGCTGAGGCTGGCCGCAAACCCGGATTCTCTGGTCTCAGCCTCCCAAATGCTGGGATTATAAGCGTGCACCACCATGCCCGGCTTCTGGTTAGACTTTTGAAGTTATTTCTAGGTCAACATCAGCGAAGCCAGAGAATATAGTTTATTTTGTTGTTGTTCTTGTTGTTCAGAGAATATATTTTAAATGATTTCAGCTCATTGAACTTTGTTGAAACTTTTTTATAGCCATTCACATAAACCATTTTTATCAGAGATTTCATTCTTTATACTTTTTTAAGTGTGTGTGGTACTAGAGATGGAACCCAGAGGCATTCTACTTCTGAGCTACACCTCCAGCCCTAATTTATTATTTTATTTTGAAACAGGGTCTCACTAAGCTGCAGATGGCCTTACTAAGTAGCCGAGGCTGGATACAAATCTGTGATACTCCTTTCTGAGTCTCCCAAGTACTGGGATTACAAGCATGCGCCACTACACCTAGCTTATTCTTTATACTTTCATTGGTGCATTGTAATTGTGTAATACCAGTTTTAATACTATGTACAGGAAGGGGGAGAGACTGGAGTTGGATCTAGAGTGACACACACCAAGTGCTGTGTGCACGTGTTTGTATCATTCACAACCTCATTATGATGTATAATTACAATGCACCAATAAAACAACAAAATTATCTAATTATGATTTTATATTTTCTATTTCTTTGTTAGTTCTGTCAATTGTTATATATTCATAGGTATTATTAGGTACATAAAAATTTTAGCTGTTACAGTCATTTGGTGCAATTGACCTTTTATTAATGGGAAAAGTCACATTTTTATCTCTATTAAATATATAAGACTTTCATGGCTACTGCATGTGATATAAGTATGCCCATACAGTATTTTTGTGTTGTATTTTATCTATATTTTCAACATTTTTACCTTATCTCTGAAATGTTGATTTTGTTATTTTAGCTGATTTTGTAATTATTGTGTTTTAATTAGCCTGCTTCATCTTTGTACAGACAATATAATTCCTGAGGATTTAAATCTACCTTGTCACATTTTGATTTTTCCTTGACTCATGAAAATCTGTTCCCTTTTCTCTCCTTTCTTGTCCCTTTTGGATTAATCAATCAGGCTTATTATTATTACTATCATAACAATGCCTGTTTTATGCAGTGTCCACTATATTTTCTTTTGCCATTATTTCAGTAGTTGTCATTGAAAAGTGTTTTTCAAAGTCTTTCCTAGACAAGCGGCATCAAGGTCACTTGAGATATTAGCCGAAATGCACATTTTCATGCCTGCCACTCCAGATCTACTGAATCAGAAACTGGGAGAGGAGAACAGCATTCTGTTTGAACAAGCCCTTGACATAATCCTAGTGCAACACTGAATCTGAGAACAGGTACCCTAGAGATTAAATATGTACCTTTGACTTATTAGAGTTTAATATAATAAATAAGGACATTAAACAATTTAAAGTCCATCTATTCCCCTCCAGCCTTTTATTATCATATATTTAACTACACAAACATTTAAATAGCAGAACTCATCACTATTATTTAATAAGCCTATATTTACTTATTTACTTGGAATGATGTACATATTTACTTTTCTTTCTTTTTAAATTCTCCACGCCCTTGGTGTTTTCTGACCTGCCAAACCTATAAGGCTAGGCATACACACAGCACTATCAATTATGTGATAGTTATTTATTTATTTATTTATTTATTTATTTATTTATTTATTTATTTGCAGTGCTTGGGATTGAGCCTGGGGCTTTGCATATACTGAGTCCTACCACTGAGCAACACCCTCAGTTTTATTATATGAAAATTTTATATAAGAGATGGAGCTCAGGTAGAGGCAGAAGGCACAGTGATATTCATGAGAAAGTGACTCATGCTGCTTGGACATCTACTGATACAAACTTATCTTTCTCAGTCCACTCCCATGGGTCACGGAGAGCTGCTTATGAGATTACTTGGTTGCACAGGAGAACTTCAAATGTATTCTACAGATGATCCTGTGTTATATGCTTGTGCCAATTTAATTCTAATATTCCAATCTCAGACAGAAGTGTCTCTAAAATATAATACTGAAAATAAATCTTCCCTGTGGAGAGAATGTTAATCAATACATTTTATTGCTGATTCTGTCTGGATTAATAGCCAGAGGTACCCTGATTCCTGGATATTACAAAAATTTTAGAATGCCTTAATTTCATTTATTTTTCTCTTCTCTCTTTCAATGATAACATTGTCATCAATTTAATTCCATTTATGTATTAAGGAATAAACTATTGCATCACTTTATCCTGCCATTACTCATTTATATTTACTGAGGACTTTTACTTCATCTTAGGCATAAAAAGCTGGAAGGACTCTCATTTAGATGCTGACAACAAAACAAAAAATGATGTATAATACTGTAACTACAAAAAATCTGTCAGACACCTGGGATGGCAAAGAAACCAAAGATGAACATATCAAAAAAAAGATAGGACATAAGTACTTGATTAGCTAGAGCCAAGCAAAGAAGATATGGTCACTTTAAGAGTAGGTGAGGAAAATTCAACTGAAATGTTCATCAAATTGTTAAGGGCCAAATGTGAGCAGAGGTGAAGATCAAATTTGGCTAGAGAAATGGCCAGCACCAACAGTGCTCTATCCCTCAGGAAGAAACAACATCACTGACAAAAGCCCCATCGGAGACCCCAGGACACAGAAAACTGAGTCTCTACCGTAACAGTGGAGAATGCTGGAGAATTTTGTCCCACTCTCTCTTTAGAAAGCATGCTGTAAAAGTAAGGGCAGTCCACCAGCACTGGGAGAAAGCACTAGCATAGAAAGAAGCTCTCTCAGCCAGGCATGGTGTGCATACCTGTAATCCCAGTACTTGAGAATGCTA
>PVLC010005980.1:12132-72432 GCA_004027655.1 Graphiurus murinus
GAGAGAGGGAGAGAGAGAGAGAGAGAGAGAGAGAGAGAGAGAGAGAAAGGAAGAAAAGAAGAAAGACTCTCTATTCTGAGGAGGAGTTTCACAGGGAGAAGTCTAAAGCCAAGAGTGTAACAGGTGCTTTGAAAAAATCCTTCTACCAATACAGTTTCCACCCCAAGCAAAACATATACCTAGAATAATTAGAAGAATGTGGTACAAAACCATATGTTAATATTAAAGTATATATCTGTTATCATTTATTTGCATAAAATTCTTTTCATCTGAAAGCAGCTATATTTAATTTAATTTTCAAATTAATATCAAGCAGGGCATCAGTTTTTGCCCTGACAATTACTTTGTTTTAGGACGTTAGAGATGCCTTTATGTTCTTTTTCAGCTTTCATTTTTCTGTTGATTTATCAGCTGTAATTCTTACAGTTCCTCCTTTGATAGTAAAATAACTTAAATAAGTACATAAATATATAAATAAGTAAATAATAATAAAATAATAAATACATAAATAGATAAGTAAAATAAAATGAAGTTACTCCAGCTGCTCTAAGTTTGTATAGTTGTCATTGTTTTCCAATAGCTTTACCCTGTTTGGGCTTTATACAGCTTCTTTCAAATTGTTGTTGTTTTTGAAAAATTCTCAGTGTTCCTTCTTCAAGCAGTATTTTCCTCTTGTTCTCCTATCCCCTGTACTACCTCAGAGCCATGCAAGTTAGGCCTCTTGTATATGTTAAATGTCTGTTACATGCTTTTCCGTGTTTTATCTTTTATCTCTGTGTTTTAGATCAGTGTTTTTCTTTTATTTGTGCAATGAATCTGTATTATGATCATTAATCTCTGTTTTTGTCAAATGTGGTATTACACTATTAATTTTCACTGTGGCATTGCTGGTCTGAAATTTCTAGTTAATTTCTTTGAAAAGAATTTTTATTTTTTACACAACATTTTTCATCTCACCATCTGCTGAGAAAGCAGATTAAGACATATTGATCCTAACTATTTTAAAAGTATCTGTTTCTTTTGTCTCTATGATTGAGATTTGGAATTTTTAATGTATTAAGTTTATACCAAAAATATAGAAGCTCTAGATGAGTATTTTTGTCCAGAAACTGCACAAGGAGAAAGTCGCCTTAATGGAATAAAGAATTGACATATTTTAAAGTTTGGTTTCATTTTTGTTAGTTCTTCTCTATTTCTGGTTTCTTTTTACTGCCATGATGTAATCTCTCAGAGTATCCAACTAAAAGTTCAGGTAATTTATCAAAATCACTCTTCTCTGGTAATCAATGAATTTCAATATTTATGTTTAAATCACTATGAATTGTCTAAAACTCCAATCCGATCTTTAACTATCTAGCTGTCCCTTTCTATTGATTTCCTCAGACAAAAGTCCATGTTTCTTATGATTGGCAAATGTTTCAAGGAGGAAAGAGGTTTGGGATGTTGGCCTTACTTTTGTATACTTGCTTTTTGTCTTGGATCTTGACTCACCCTGGGGTCTTTTTCTTTCTTTTTAAACTTTATAGATCCAGGAAACTATCAAAATGTTCTCCTTCACAACAAGTTACTTCTTGGCATCTTGATTTCTGGATTTGTGAGTCTTGGGAATCAATGGTGTCTAAGGAAAAGAAGTAATATATCACATTCACCCAGTTTTGTGTGTTTCCTTTCTCTGAGATTTAACCTTTCTCTCCAGACGCCTTTATTGCTCTCTAATACCTTGAAACCACTTATTTTAATTACTCTCTGCAGATTTTCAGTGCTGCTTGCTGGGTGGGTGAATATCCTTTAAAGTAGTCCATCACTGCTAGAAGGGGAAATCCAGACAAATTCTGATCAGGAAGTTCTTGAAAGGAGGGAGACTGAGTTGGAGCTTTATAAGAATTATATAGTATAGAGATAGTGAAAAACATTGCCAAGAGTGGAAAGGCTATCAGCAAAGTTTCAGAGGCAAAATTGAATCTGTGTGGATAGAGGGTATATGTTAGAGGCAAATATTCTATATGAAGATTTGGTAGGCAGTAAATTATTCATTGGGCACCAACTTTGGGGTATATGCCAGTAGATATAAAGACAGTGCCTGGCTGCTGGGACTAGTGTCATTGGAGATGGGATAATGGTACCCACATCCAGTTGGTATAGTTGGGTTCATCAAGTAAGTATAACAGTTTAATGGATACATGATACATATGCTTCTTTACTCTTTGTGACTGGCTAATCTCACTTAATGTTTTCCAGTTGCATCCATTTCCCTGCAAATAACAAGATTTTGTTCTTCTTTATGGCTGAGTAAAATTCCATTGTGTATATGTCCCATAGTTTTGTAATCCATTCATCTGTCAATGGACATCTTGGCTGCTTCCATAGTTTGGCTATTGTGAATTGTGCAGCTATAAACGTAGATAGACATGCATCAGTCTGATAGTTTAGTTTCCATTCTTTTGGGTAGATACCCAGAAATAGTATTGCTGGATCATATGGTAGGTTCATTCCCATTCGTCTGAGGATCCTCCATACTGTTTTCCAAAGTGGTTGCACTAGTTTGCAATCTCACAAACAATGTATTAGGGTTCCCACTTCTCTACACCCTCGCCACCATTTGTTATTGTTCATGTTTTTTATGATTGCCATTCTGATTGGAGTTAGGTGAAATCTCAAGGTAGTTTTGATTTGCATCTCTGATTGCTAATGATGTGGAACATTTCCTCATACATTTATTGGCCATTTGTATTTCTTCTTTTGTGAAGTGTCTATTAGATCCTTTGCCCATTTTTAATTGGGTTATTTGTTTTCTTAGCTGTGATTTTCTTGAGTTCTTTGTATATTCTAAATATTAGACCTCTATCAGAAGAGTAACTGGCAAAATTTTTCTCCCACTCTGTAGGCTCTCTGTTGAGGTTCTTGATAGTTTCCTTTGCTGTGCAGAAACTCTTCAGTTTAATGCAATCCCATGTATTGATCTTCCTTTGAGTTGCTTGTGCTTTTGGGGTCTTGTTGAAAAAGTTTTGACCTGTGTGTTTGTGTTGAAGAGTTGGGCCTATGCCCTCTTCAAGTGTCTTCAAGGTCTCTGGTCTAACTTCCAGGTCTCAGATCCACCTTGAGTTGACTCTTGTGCAGGGTGAGAAAGTGGGGTTTATTTCCATTTTCCTGCATATGGTTAACCAGTAATTTATATTTCTAACAAGTTCCTAGGTACCCTGCTTCAGCTGATGATGCTCATCTGGGAACCACATTTAGAGAACAATTAGTACAGATTAATATGAAAAGAATAGTAAGAGAACTATAAATAATATCTAGTAGAAAATCCACGCTGAAAATAAAAAAAAGCCAGTGTGCATGGTGACACAAGGCTATATTCCCAGTGTTCAAGGCTGAGACAGGAAGAACACAGGTTTGAGGACAGCCTCCACAAATTAGCAATACTGTTTCAATATAAAAAACAAATAAGTAAAGAGGGTTAGGGGTGTAACTCAGAGGTAGATTGGCCCTGGGCTCCATTCCCAGTACCAATAAATAAATAAAAGACAGACTCAAAGAAATATAATGTAGTTCATTTAGCCAAAACACAGAGCATGAGTATACAGTTCTAGCATGTATGACATAGGTAATTTGTGAGTAGGAGTAAGAGAAAAATGTGTAATTTGCTAAGAAACAAGCTAATAGTGCAAGTAGTAAGAAGTATAATTACATTATCAATCATTTCTCCTGGTCCAGCATTTCGTTATCTCTATAACTTGTAATCCACATAATTTCCCTACCCAACATTACTTCTAAAATTCAGGCTGATTAGTTAACAGTTGTTAGCACTTAGTTGGACTCCAGTATAATTGAGCATATTAATAATGGTAAGAAAAAAATCACAATACAGCATTTTGCTTTAATTGCATACCATGTGACATAATTTCCCATTTTTTAGAACAAGGTTTGTGTGAACTATCACTGAGTTTTGGCAATTTCCAGTGCGATTTTTATTTTTTATGTAATGAACTTAGGTGAAATAAATTTCCTTTAACATCAGGGGAAATCATTTAAGGAAAATGTCAACCTAAAAATATCAAATTACCTTTAAATACAGTGAAGTACTTCCATGTATATATTTGTAGAGAATATTGCTTTGGTGGTAAAATTATAATTGAAAGAAACTTATAAATAATTGAGATATTTCTATAAACAATTAAAGGATTATGTTTAGTTTTTAAATATGGAATAAAAATTTAATCATGGAAACAATCAATTCCATATTCATCACTCTGCATAAAACAGTATGCCCATCTTCAATGATTATAGTTTTTTTATTAAGTGAAATGCATGTCATTGTTTTAAGAAAGGTAAACATATTTCGGAAAGTGTAAAAACTCTAGCAAGTCACTGTCTGTCCTCCCAGGCTGATTTAACAGCAAGTAGGCAATGGGTTAATTCAGAGCATTTCTGAGAATTATTATATAGATCAAAATTGCAGTAGAAATTGCCAAAACTCAGTACATTACTACATTAACAATTTCAAAAGGCAATGAATCTGGAGATGGAATAGATGAAAACCTAGGGAAATGTCAATTGTGATAACATCAATAATGAAATTCATTCTATTCAGGTGTAGATGAGATTCAGTGAGCCAAGTCTTTCAGCTCTTCAAAATGATTCTAAAATGTCCAACAGTTTTCATCACCGTCAACCTGGCTTTGATCTTCTAGCAATGAAAGAAAGGCAAATTGGATTTTTTAAGCTTTAAGCACTGGGTCAGAAAACCCCCCATTGGTTTTTGGCTGCTTTAAATAATCAAATGTGTGATTTTATTAAGCAGACATTAAAGACAGAGGCTGTAAAATACTCCATGGTACGCAGAACCATTCTGATTTAATCAAAATAGAATGCTCTGCCCTTTGTAGCAAAGCATCAGATTGTTTGTCGTCACCCAGAAGGAATTCACTGTGTCCTGGAATTTACTACCCCCTTGTACACTGTGGAAAGTACAGTGCATCCTCCTGGAATGCTCCATGCTTTGATACCCAGCAACTGCAGCCTTTCAGGCCTCCTGGAGAGGATGGAGCACTGTTCCTTCTGGATCACAGTTGGGCTATAACGGCTCGTGAAGCTGTTGGGTAACACTCCTATTACCGTTTTCTTCAGGGAAGGGGGGCCAATCACTTGGCAAGACTAAGTTGCTTCTCTGTTTCTACTTTCATCAGATAGTAGAAATTGAACTACATGTGTATTATTTGTCACATTTGTTGGTACAGGGGATTGAATTCGGAGGAATTCTACACCCCCATCCCTAGTTTTTGAAACAGAATCACTAAGTTCATGAAAGCCTAAGTTTCTGAGGCTGGCCTCAAATCTGCAATCCTCCTGTCTTAGCCTCCCAAGTTCTGAGATTGCAGGCATGCACCACCATGCACTACATTTTTCCTTTTGAATACAAAAAGCTAATTGAAATATAAAAGATTTTCTCTCTGCCATAGACAATGTTTATTTTACTTGTGTGGAGTCATTGATGAAGGCTTTCTATATGTCAGTATTTTCTCATGTGTGAAGCTTCTGTATTTCTTCTTTCAGTTTGGAATATGGTAAACTCTTTCTTTAAAGGGCTAAATGGTCAATATTTGAGAATTTGAGGATGTACAGTCTCTATCATAAAGACTCAACTCTGTCATCCAAAAAGCATTGAAGTCGGACTAAGATAGACCTGGATTTGACATCCAGCCCTACAATTAGGTGACTTGGGGTAAGTTATTTTTCATCTGAGAGGCATAATTCATCTGTAAAATGGAATAGCTAGCCCTTTCTCATGGGCTTATTGGGAAGGTTGCTATTGAGTTCCTCATATGTACCAGGGACAGTACTCCACAATTTCACAAAGTTCTTCATCCCCATCACAGTCCCTTATAGAAGTATTATTAGCCTCTGGGGGAGTTATGGCAATAAGTTCAGAAAGAGTAGCTTTGGGTTACATAGCAATTCAGAGATGAGATTCTGAACCACTGTGTTTGTGCATGCACGTGCCTGTGAGCATGTGTGTGTGTTTGTGTATGCGTGTGTGTGTCCTTTATTCCTTCTAAACTGGGTTACCGGGCTCTCATTGTGCTTCGTATTGAGAATAAGAGGGCATGCAAAAAGTGATCTGCACATTTAGTGGCCTGTGATAGGTGCTACATAAACACTGATTTGCTTTCCCTCACTAGGGAGGCTTATCTAAGTCTCACTAGTTAATAGCAGCATTAGAAAGATGACCTGAAAAAATGATAGCCAGATAAATATTCCTGAATAAAGAAGAGAGAGAGGGTGACACCTATCAGCTCTGAATAGAAAATTCCAGCATTGTCTAGCTATCACACAGGGGCAGCTTCTGATGAGCCACAAAACGGCACCTGGGACCTGCAGCCTGGCTGCAGACAGGAAGTCTCCACAGAGAATACGTGCCTGTATTCCATATCAAGTTTGTAGTATTCTCATTACTTTCAGTGGCATCTGTTCAGTCTGCCTAGGAATTAAGAATATGACATTTCTCTCCGACGCTTCTCTTTTGTCTCCGCATCCCAGAGATGAACTGGCAGAGACTGTGCCAGAAAACAAATCCTGGCCTCTGAGTACTCAATAGTTCCACATAACCCCAAAGAACACACCTGCCCATATATTCTCCCCTCATTCTTCTTTTCTTTGGCTGAGTGGGCTTTTTGAGGCTCAGCATTCAAATCTAAAAGCATGCTGTGGGGCTCAGGATAACTTTACTACTGCATCAGCCAAGTGGCTGTTTTTATCCAGCACTGTTACAGAGTGATCATGATTCGGTCACGGTGAGCTAGGCTGTGCTGTACAAACAAATTCAGCCTGAAATCCCCATAATGTAACACAGCACAGATTTATTTCTTGTTCATTATAAAGTCTCATGTTCTTCTTTTCTCTCTGGAGAAGGTGATCCCTGGCAGTGATTCAGTATCCAGTCAGTTTCCATATAAACTCTCAGATGCTTTGGTCCAGCAGTAAGATACTCTGCTCAGATAAATGTACAGCCCCTTGCTCTGACCCAGTTACAAGACCTCTCCTCATTACAAAAGAGGCCATGAAATGGATGATGGGGGTGAAATTCATAAAAAACGCACCCAGTTGTAAATGTCTCTACCAGAGACGCACTTGCTGATAACCAGGGCAATGGAAATGTGCCTGTGTGGGAAAACAAAATCTCCCAGTGCTTTTTCACATTGTCGTTTTTCAATACTTTTAGTGGTGCATTATAGTCTTAGTCTCATATCATAATGTAGTTCGTAGTGATACTGACATACATGCACACAGCAGTTGGTGGGCTTTCTCCCAGCTCCCTCCCCACTCCCCTCTTCCCCATACATGTTATTGAAAGTGGCATTGGTATTCTCACATATGTACTTTAAATTCCAATGGTAGACTAGTGTATGATGAAGTGTTATTCGATAAACATGAATTGCCTCAGGCTTGGCTGAATTTCCTCTGGCTCTTGTTCTCTGCCAAATATCTTTATACCTGAGGGATATCATGTCTGTGCTGTTCCATGAGGCAGAACTAAGACCTGAAGATAGGCTTTTCCTTTTTATCAGTGGGGAAAGTGAACTCTGGGACTGATCTCTGTTTTTATTTACAGTGGAGATGTAGTGATGCCAATTCTAGAACTGAAGGTTAGGCTCTGAGACCAATTTTATTTCCTGGGAAAAAGGTAAAAGGGTCTAATCAGGATCATTAGTATCTTCAAAGATGGGGCTAAGGAAGAGAGTTGGTCTTCTGCCTTCCACTCTGCTCTGCTATAAAGTTAGGTAGTCCAATCTCAGGTTCTTGGCTGAGGGACAGTGTGAGGTAAAAACATCCAAAGCAAGAAGAGAGTTGAAAAGTAAGGAAGAGATCAAGGTCAGAAAAAGGGAATCTGGACAAATTGCTCTCACAGGCTAACTTGTTGTTTTGCTTTGTTTTTGTACTGAGGATTGAACCCAGCGTCATTCTACCTCTGAGTTATATCCCCATCCCTTTTAAAATTTTCATTTTTAAACAGGGTCTCACTAAGTGGCTAAAGATTTTGCTAAGTTGCTGAGGCTGGTCTTGAACTCAAGATTTTCCTGTCTAAGGCTCTCAATTACTAGGACTACAGGCATGCACCAAACACTAGGCTTCATAGACTAACTTTTATAGCAATGGTTATTAATTCTTCTAAATGTATGCATAGAATAAAGCCATTTAAAATGGCCAGATATTGATGGCCATACTAGGCAATCTGAGAGGGATTTTGAAACCTCAACCCTTTCAGACTTTTTCTTTCTGGCTTGTGATGTAAGTGGTTTTTGCTCTACCACAGTCTCCCTGCCATTGCTTTGTGGCACTCCTACCAGGGAACAAAAGCAAGTGGGTCATTAGATTATGGACTGGAACTTCCACCACACTGAACCAAAATAAACTTTTTCTCTTTATAAATTAACTATCTCAGTTATTTTGTTATAGTGATGAAAAGCTAACTAACATAGGGTGGGATAATCATTTACCCAGGTTATTTTAGAAAACTTCTTGCTTTTATTAAGAACTTGTGAAGGACTCCCAAGGTCACTTCTGACATCTATGGGAAGGAAAAGATAATTTCCCATGAGTTTAATGCAATTGTGTGTGTGTGTGTGTGTGTGTGTGTGTGTGTGTGTGTGTGCTCGCACCCACATGTGTGTGTATTTGCATGTTTGTGTGTATATGTCCTCTTATTATTCAAAACTCTGTCAACTCAAGGTTGTCTGAGGATCAGAGAGATGAGGTATAAGAGAATGACACAAGAAGAGACAAGAATAATGAGCACATTGCCTAACACAGATAATTGTCACTCTCTGCCTATTCCTGTCTCTGTCTTCAGGTACAACTGACCGATTAAATAGCTGTTCCCAATCTACAAAAGCAATTCTTCTTTGCATGACAGTCTGAACCTGGGTATTGATTTGGAGCAAAGTTTGAGGTTAGTTGGAGATACTACATTCTGTGATTTTGCTGGAAACCTCGGCTGGCTGAGACAAAGCTTGTGAATCCCAGTGTACCTCCAGACCAAGGAACTTCAGCTTTCCCTGGGACCTGATCCACTCCTGCTCTGGGGAAACCTTGATTCTCTTCCCCACCCCAGATAGGAGCCCCATTTACTACCTTCAAGAAAGACAAGGAGGTGGTTTCCCTGACTTCCCTCGGGTCTGTGGGGCTGCCACACAGAGCCTCTCTCCCTTCTCACTTTAGCAGCTTGAGCCTGCTGAGTGGTTTCCACTGGAATAGCTGGAGTTCCTCTTCCAGGCCTCCCACCATGAGGCTCATCTGCATGCAGTGGGCCTTGCCTCCTGCCAACATGATTTTTCTTCCATTCTTGATCAATAAGTCACAGGCCTATTTGGCCTTTCCCCAGCCATGAGAGAAGCCTGGCTCAAAGTCAAAAGGAAAGAGGGCCAAAATAGACTCTGCCTTTGCCTAGTTTGCTTCTCCCACATACCCCACCACCATGTCCTGGCTCTCTCCTTTTCCAAGGCTACAGTTTACATCAAAGTGAGGAAAGAAGAGAACGGGCAAGAAAAAAAAAAGGATGAGAAAGAGAAATGAGAAGATAGCAAGAATAGAGAGAAGAAAGAAAGGTTAGGGGCAAAGAGGGAAATAATTCTGAGTTGATTGAGTAAATACAGAAAAGAAAAAAAGAATTATCTTTTGGTCCTGGAAATCAGCTCATACACTCATAGTCTCCCCAGTGGCTTGAACCAGTCCTTTCCCATTTTCTCCCACAAGTTTTCCAGTTCCCTCTAATCTGACCCAGTATCCCCAGAAAACCCCATCCTTGGGTTCACCCTTAGATCCACAGGCTCTCAGACTTGAAGAAATATCGAATAACTGTTTTCTTGCTTGATAAAATAAGAGCTACTAGCTGTTGACTGCTCTCCCGGATCCAGGCTCTGCTCCAAATGCTTTACAAGTATTCTGGCCTCTACTTGTCATCATCTCCCTATAAACATTACTGTCAGCTCCACTTTATGAAGAAGAAACTGAGGTTCAGTAACTTGTCTCAGGACCTGCAGCAAGGAAGAAGTACTGATTCAATCCCTGTAGACTGCAGTTGCAACTCATGTCCCTAGCCCCTCCCCTCAGAAGAGAAGGAGACATTCTAAACACTCAGCCCTAGAGACTTGTAGTGCATTCTCTGCTTCTCAAACTGCTGTGCCCTCCAGTTACAGAAAGGAAAACTTTCTTAAAACCAGCAGAGGTCTGGGAGATGCAGTCCCTCTCTTCTTCCCCAAGAAGCTGCTTTGGAGCAAAAGTTGAGCAGAGCTAATTTAAATCACAGAACTTCAGACCTGGAAGAAAATACATCCAATGCTTTGTTGTTGTTAACTTTAAAAGTAAAAGCCCTAAAGTCCTAAAATCTGAGCAGAATCTTGTGATTGCTTTGTTAAGTGTAGCTAAGACCAAATGTGTTGAATCAAGAACCTTAGAATTAGAAGTCATCCAATACCTTATGTAGTCTAAGCCCTACATTTCTACCCAACTCTATTTTATAGATGTGGACATTAAGAAACTTAAAGAACTGGTCTGTCTTTGAGTTACAGCATCTATTTTTCTGCTAAATGTGGAGGGAGCTGGGGGCAACTGCCATGGCCATTTTCAGAGAGGTCCTCTTTGGAATAGATGGTACAATTAATGAGCAAATAAAGTTAAGGATAGAACATGCACTGTATCTGGATCTAGTAAGCACTCAATAAAGATATTAGATGAATGAATAAATAAGTGAAAACTTCAAGGCAAAATAGAAATAACTAAAGTCTTCACGAAGTTGCAAATATATCACCTGAACATTTTCCTTGATGACAAGAGATTCTGAAAGGAGAATCAGCTTCTCTACAAAGGAACCCCTGTTACTGGAGTAGAGTGAGTGGGATACTTTTGACACTAGGAGACAAAGGCATGAGTGGGACTCAGGATTTCTATCTGATTACAGTTTTATCTGTCTTCACTTTTATAGCAAACTACAACTGGTGACAGGCTTTAGTTATTTTGGTAACCTGTAGCCAGGACTTCACAGCTGCTCCTGGACTGCTCTTCTGAACAGGACCTTATCAGAGATGCCCTCGGTGTTTGTGGAATATTCCACTTATTTCAATTTCACATCCGTCCCAAGCCACCTGGCATTATTGATCACTGGTTTATGTATGTCTTTACAAATTAATGCCTTTAAGAAGTGCTACCTCACAGCAGGGCATGGTGGTACATGCCTCTAATCCCAGTACTTGGGAAACTGAGACAGGAGGATCACAGGTTCGAGGACAGCATCAGCAATTTAGTGAGATACTCAGCAACCCAGGGAAACCTCATTTCGAAACAAAAATTTAAATATGGCTTAGGGTATAACTCAGAGGTAGAATGGCTCTTAGTTCAATTCTAGTATCCCTCCACCTACACACAAAGGAATACTACCTCACAGTATGGTATAATAGTCAGTTAGCAGCTTAGAGTCTAGACAAATATAGCTCTTAAATTGGGTTTCTATTACTTTAAAACTATAAGAGATATAATATGACTTAATCTCCCCAAACTCTGTGCAGACCTCATCTGTAAAAAGGATGGGGGCAGTAGCAGTCACTAAGTTCACAGATCTTGGTGCAGAGAATGATGTGTGCAGTGTTTTGCAGAGATCTTCTGTCTGATCTCCAAAGAGTTTGCCCATATATTCCAGACTTGGCCAGATCAGCTCCTCCTCTGATGACTAGTGGACAATTCTGTGATCACCTCGTCTCCCTTTCTTATTCCACTTCCACAAAATCAACTTCTCCCCCAGCTGACCATTAAGCTATTCAATCTCTAGACACTAACTATCATCTGGAGTCTGCATTAAAACAGTTATCCAGCTTTAAAAGACAATTTCAGGCTAGAGTGAAGACGAATTGCTGGAGAAAAGAGGTTTGATTCCATTTGTGCATATATTCGCTCTTCCCGTGGCCAGTGAAGAGTGTCTCATTCAAAATTCAATTTGGGGAATTATGGTGCTTCTGAATGAGAAAAGGAGAAACACAGATGAAATGGGCTACCTAGTGCTGTTTGTCTATTTCATACAGGTTAGAGGAAGCACTGCCAATAGAAAAGCCCTGCTCAGAGGTCTCTGCTGGTAATGATCCTAGAGGATGGGTAAAAAAGAGAAAACAAGGGAGCTACATGTATCAGACAGTCTTTCATCACTGGGACCCAAATACATGACATTAGCAACTGAAAGGAGGAAAGGTTTATCTGGATCATAGTTTCAGAGGTCTCAATCCGTATTGACTGGCTGCATTGCTGTGGGCCTGAGGTGAGGCAGAAGAGTGGTACAAGTGTGGGCAGAGGAGAGCTGCTCAGTTCATACAGCTAGGAAGGGGGGGGAGAAGGGGGGAGAAGAAGAAGAAGAGGAGGAGGAGGAGGAGGAGGAGGAACAACTAGGAACAAGATATAATCCCCAAAGGCACACTTCCAATTACTTACTTTCTCTAACCATGTCCCATCTACATACAGTTTCCACCATCACCCAGTACTAGTCCATTCTAATTATTAATCCATCAAGAGGATTAATTCACTGATAAGGACAGAGCCCTCATGAGGTAATCATTGCCTAAAAGCCCCACCTCTAGACCAAGCCTTCAACACAGAGTTTTTCAGGGACATTCCAGATCTAAGCCATGATAGGATACTCTACTGATTCTGCCTGCCCCAGAGCAAGCCCTTCTGGCAGTTTCCAGAAAGCAGGGGAAGAAAATGTGACTGGAAGGAGAGGCCAAAAGAGTGCTTTGTTCACTCCCACCACCCCCAACCCCAGGAATACAAGAATCTAAATGATGCAATTGCTTTCAGAAATGTTATATTCAGAGCTGGGCATGGTGGCGCACGCTTGTAATCCCAGCATTTGGGAGGCTGAGACCAGAGGATCCGGGTTCACGGCCAGCCTCAGCTACCTAGTGAGGCACTCTGCAACTTAGTGAGACTTGGTTTCAAAATAAAGAATAAAAAATAGGGCTGGGGGTATAGCTTGGAGGTAGAATGCCCCTGAGTTCAACCCCCAGGGCACCAAAAAATGCTCTGGGTATCAGAGAGTTCTTCTTTCTCTCTATTCATAAGAATTTAATATCTATCTTCAGCCCTTTGTATTTGAAGCTGCTCTTAAAACAGTACTGACATCTGATCTCTCAGAAGGATCATTAAAGATATATCACTAATGTTATTTTTTTCTCTTTCTATGTTTAAAAAGGCAACCCACCTGCACAGTGGAATAATAGTTGATGAGCCAACTCACTTCTGGCCAAAGACAGAAAGGAAGGAGACAAGCTCAGACAATAGGATTTAGATGGAATCTGGGAAATAAACATTTAAGTGTCTATTCTGTAGCTAGTTCTCCATTATCTTATGTAGAACTCACCTCTGCCTCCTGATGTGGGAGCATTATATCCATTTTAAAGATGGGAAGATTGAGGCTTGGACAGGTTAAAGAGTTGCTCCAAGATCACCTAGCTAATAAGGGGTGAAATCAGCTTAGGATTTTTAACTAAGATAACAGACCTAACTAAGACTTCAAAATCAGAGACAGTGCCTGAGGACACATTACCTTCATGGTCAGCTAGAACCCTGGGAAAATTATTCTTTTTGCAAAAACAAAACTTGTCAAAGGTGGTGAGGTCACCATATTATTATTTACTTGTAGTCTTTGTTATTGATAAATTGTTCTCTTTGAAAAGCCAAAGAAACTGCAAATGACATAATTTTAGTCTTCTTTATGACTAAATAAAAGACCATTGTGAACCAGGTGTGATGGAGGCTGAGACAGGAGGATTGCAGGTTTGAGACCAGAACACAGTTGGTAACTTAGTGAGACCCTGTTTCAAAATAAAAAAGACTGGGTATGTAGCCCAGAGGTAAAACACTCCTGAGTTCAATTCCCAGTAAAACACACACACACACACACACACACACACACACACACACACACACAATCTATCTATCTATCTATCTATATACCTCACATTTCTTTGTCCATTTACCTGTTGACAAGAAACCTAGCTTGACTGCATAACTTGACTGTTGTGAATTATACTGCAATAAAGATGAGTATGCAGGTATCTTCAAAGCATACTATCTTTAGTAGTTTTAGATAAATAACTGAGAATTGATATAGTTGGACCATATGGTAATTCAAATACCCATTCAGAAAAAATGGGCAAATAAATGAAAAAGAGACTTCTTGAAAGAAGTAGAAATAGCCAACAATTACATTAAAAAAATGTTTGACATCATTAGCCATCAGGAAAATGCAAATCAAAACTGCACGGAGATGCCATCTCGCTGTAGTCAGAATGGCAGTCATCAAGAATAGGAATGATACATACTAAGGAGGATGCAGATGTGGGTAGAAAAAGGAACCCTTATACAGTGTCGGTAGGAATGTACAAATTAGTACAGCTACTATAGAAATTAGTATAGAGGTAAGAGATTTATTTTACTGCCAATTTTGACAAACTCTTTCCTTGATCTCAGTGGCTTTACAGTATCTCTGGAACAGGACTTTGAAGCCAGTCTAAAAGCCAGATGGAAACCATACTCTTCCAAATATTTTATCTTTCAAGTAGAACCAGAGAGCAAACTCTAAGTTCACCAAGACTATTTTATAGAGCATTCTTAAGGTCTTTGATACATGGATTTGTTTATCACCCCTTTCTCTTCCTTTCTTCGTCTGCCCATCTTCCTTCCTCCAACAAATGTTCACTGAATACCTATGATGTAATCAGCCTTGGACAAGGCTCCTGGATGAAACTTTCAGCCAAACCACAGTAACCTGGTGAGCAAAGTTTTGTCACTATGAGGTAGAGATCACAGAACTCCGCTTGAGGTTAAACTACTCCAGAAGAAGAGGTGTGCAAGGCTTTGAAAGAGGGCAGGTAGGAGCAGCTTCCTGAGGAAGGGATTGGGGTTTAAGGATCGGAGGATATATAGGCATCAACTTTTCAAAAAAAGTAGATGAGTTTCAAGCAGGTAGGGCTGCATGTGTAATGGTCCCGTGGTGAGGGGTATAGGATAGGTTGGAAGAGATGAACAAATGCCACGCAGATGAAGGACAAATGCTGAGTGGAAATCTGTTGCAAGATGAGTCTGAAAAGATGAATAAAACCAGAAAAGAGCATATGCATTATTGTAGGGAGTTTTTAATGAAATTTTCAAAAGGACTCTAAGCAAGAAATGATCAAGGTTGTGCTTTCTGAACTTCTGCTTAAATGTGATTTGATTCTTTGTGTGAGTTATGTGTATAGTAAGGGCACAAATAAGTTATCTTGACACCTTGTAGTCTGAATTTTTTTTCTTACTGAATTTCCATTCATCTGCATGCATCCTCTGGTTACAATTTTCTCTCATCCCTTGGTTTCTACACTGGATATTGTCATGTTCTCTGTAGTCCTCAAAACACTGCTAACAGCAGGTATATGAAGCATATTTTATACTAATATTTAGTGTCTACAGGAAGAGTTTCGGCAAAGTACAGAAGAGGGCAAAAACAGAATACTGAACATTAGACTACTCTCTTTAAGTTCCCTAAATAATCTTTCCAATGATTTCTCACTGAATTCCTTTTACCTTGATCTTGCTAAGACACTTTTTTTTTTACTATAAAGATAATTCTCCTCCATTTCCTGCAAGTCTCAGGATTTCTTAAGTCCCTGTCCACCCTTACTAGCAATCAATGGAAAGTTTAAACTTCCTGCTTCCATGTATCCAAGTCTCTCCTGTATTTATCAAGAGAGTAGATAAGAGCAGGAGTCATGGAGAACTTTGCTTTTCATAACCAAACAAGCCAGAGAGGGGATTTTCCTCAGTAAAGTGGCAAATCTCTGCCTAAAAGAAATTCTTTTTCCACCTACCCAAGCAGATAGCACTCTAGTCACCTCTGTGAGTAGCAAATATTTTTATTCCTTTGCCTGTACAGAAATCATTTGTTTCTATTTTACTCACATGGCTCTTATGCCATATCAACAATACCCATGCAAAAACTATGAGATTTGTTTTAATTACCATCAATCAAGGTCAGGAGATAAGAAATCAAATGGTCATCACCAATCAGGAGAGAAGAGGTAGCAAACATGTCCTTGGAAGTAAGTAGGTAAAATAGATCTGTGTGCCAGGCATGATGGCACATACTTGTAATCCCAGTACTTGGGAGGCTGAGACAGGAAGATTGCAGGTTTGAGGCCAGCCTCAGCAACTTACCAAGGCCTTCAACAACTTAGTGAGACCCTGCTTCAAAAATAAAAAATAAATAAGTAAATAAGGCTGAAGGCATATCACAGAGTTAAAACACTCTTGGGTCCAATCCCCAATAACACACACACACACACACACACACACACACACACACACACACACACACAGATCTATGCATGAATTTGGGGAAGGATAAGAACAAATTTGCTGTAGGAAACATCAGGTCCACAAAGACACTGAGAAGTCAGCATATGCAACAATGGAGGCAGAAAGAAAGGTAAAAAAGAGAGAATGAGATAACAGAACAGCTGCCAAGATGAACAGAACAGTTTGCCAACACGTATGTCATTTCTTTCACAAATTAACTCCATCAGTGTGATTAATTGTTTGAACAAATGGGATGGAACTATTTTCAGAACAATTGTTTATTCTAATCACCAATTACCTTTTCAGGAAAGGAACTACAGAGAAACCATGCTTTTCCAAGCTTTATCAATTTAGTTGAATATTTACCTACACAAACTGACACCAAAAGTGGTGGTCTACTGAAAGATAGGGATTCAGAGCAATGGAGAGATTAGGTACCTGCAGGTGGGTCCCTTGGAGAGGAAGCCCATCTCTGTGAACTGCCTGCCAGTAAAGAGCTGCCTCCTCCTCCTCAGTCCTCCTGCCCATTGCCAACCCTTGAGCCCAATCAAACCTTGCCCCCAAAACCCAGATCTGTCCTCCTTTGAAGTGTGTTAATAATTTATCCCTTCTCTAAAATTCATGACAATGCATTATAACCATAACAAAATAAGCATAATAAAGATATATACTCTGGATCTATACATCTATTCACTCATTCATTCGTTAAGGTCATATGAGTCAATTACATTTTCCATAGGATTAAGAGCTAGACCTTAGCATTAGAAGGTCAAGGTTTACCTCCCACGTTCACCACTAAAAAGCTGAGCTACCTTAGCCAAATTACTCATCCTCTCCAAACCTGTCTCTTCTGCTATAAAATAGGGCACAATAATAGCTTCTATCTCATAGGTTTATTGTGATAAGTATGATAAAACATTAAAATACTTAAAATTGTGGTTATCATATAAGGAACCTCAAAAGTAACAAATATTACTTTATTAATGCTTATCATTATAAGTTCATAGATGAAATGATGTCGTTTAAGCATAGCAATTCTTTCAAATATGACTATTTGCTGAAGGCCAAAGGCAGTCATTAGAAGTTCAAGTAAATCAATTAACGCTGAGTGACTAGGGCTCAGTTATGCAGAAATCCTGAGGAAATGGTGGCCCATCACTTATAAGTTGAGGGAATTGCTGTATTTCTAAACTCCCTTGCATCAATAATTGGTAGAAGTTGCTAATCACCCAGCTCTCTATGGCAGGGAATTTCCTGAAAAAAAAAAAAAAAAACCCTTAGACAAAGAGATTCATAGATTGGAAATTGGATGATACTCGGAACACTGAATGTACATCTAAAATTAATAATAACTTACAGACTTAATAACCTATAGCCCTGGACTATGGAAAGTTACTTTCTCATAACTCTAAGATTTAAGTTTCTTTTGAAATGATTACACCAGGGAAATTCTAGACAAGTTGTTACTTTGCAGATTCATTGACCCTCAAAGAGAATTACATCATTTTCCAAAAGCAATAGGGGATGAAATATTAAATATAAGTGCCATCATAATGGAGTAGCAATAGAATTAAACCAGGATACCCAGTATAAGTACTTGAATCTTGGCTATGTCACTTATTAGTTGATGACTTTGGAACCCAGTTATGTAATCTTTTTGAGCCTTTTTTTTCACTTCATTGAGTTGAAAATAATAACACTTACCATCCATAATTTGTATGTTCAAATCATTTGATGAAAGCAATATGCTTTATAGCAAGGTATTCTTACAATTGTCATGTCTAGGTAATGGATGCTTTACATAACAAGCTTATTTGAGGGAACACTTCTGATGGACATGTTTTCAAGATGCAAATTGACAGTAAGCTTTCTTTGATAGAAATGATTTCTCAGAACTGCAACTACAATGATCTCCTGGCTGATATGCTATGCCACACAATTTGCTGTCCCTCTTCCTTCTCCCTCATGCTCTGTCTTATTGCTTTTAGTTTCTATAGCAACTAAGTAAGCTCATTAAGTCAGTAACCCAATTTAATACCTAATATTAACCAAAGAACTTCAAGTTAGGTTGAGGGTGTGCACAAACCTAAATAATCTCTGTGGACAAATATTTTCCCTGTTGCTGAAAGGAGTTTTGGCTTAATTTCAGATTCTTTGCTATTCTTGGATAGTTCGAGTTGCCATCAGTCTGATCATTTCATAAACAATAGTACTATATTATTCACTGCCTGTAGGATTAAAGAAGATGAAATGGAGTGAGAACATACAGATATCCCTCTATAGATATTCATTCATTCATCCACTCATCCATTCATTCACTTAATATTTTTCTCATTATTTATTCATTCAACAAATTACTGCCTGCCCCAGTTTAAACTTTATATATTCTAAGTATAATAAAGAATCAGACATTTACCTCACCATAAAGGAAAATTTAGTCTAGAAATTAAAAAACTTACATGGCTGATCAGAATTTTATTATATTATTTAAGAATCATGATATTTTACCAGAATTTATAAGTATTAGGATATTTGCAGATAAAGTGATTTGAAGTTTAGAGTTCAGAGAGAAAAAAATACTTGTAGCTTGGGAGACCAAGAATGATGCTCTGCACATATGTGAAATTACCAGTACTGATCTCAATGGTATTTACCAGGAAGATGAGGGAGCTGGGTGGGTTCTGGAAGGAAATGCACCAAGTGCTTTATGCATGCAAATTCCTAGCACAGTATACCTCACTATGATGTACAACTGCAATGCACCAATAAAAGTATATAAAAAGAACAATTGAGTGAAGGAATTGAAATATAAACTGAAATTTCATGAATGAGTAGAACTCAGGTTTAGAGAGGTGAGCAGGAAAGACCATCCTGGGCTTGCAAATGATGAAAATCACAGAAGCATCTCCTGAGGGCATACAGCACATGGGATGATAAGTTTTCAGCTCAATTTGAGATAGATGTAAAGGAAGTCATGGGAAATAATTGTCTTAAAGTTAGCGTAGCCTGAAAGTAGAAGGCATCAAATGTCTGACTAGCAGGTGTGGACAGCAGAAGCCACTGAATGACTGTGAACAGGTATGGGGTGGGGTCATGGCTCTACTTGGAGTATTATTGTATTCATCAGAGCAAAGACAAGCTCAAGTAGAGGAGACCAAACTGGTGTTAGGGAGAAATGGAAAAAGTGGTGAGGAAAGAATTACTGTGCACTGAGGAGAAGAATCATAAATGGTGTCTCATACGGAAAGACGAGGAAGGGTGAGGAGCAGTCCTGAGACCTTGACAAAGGCAGAGGGCCTCTCTGAATCTTTCAGCTTCACGAATCATTTCCTTCTCTTAGAAATGAGGTTATCTATTATGAACTCACTCTGCTTTCCACTTGCCTGTCATCACAACATTTATCTCAAAATAATTGCCCCTTAGTCATCTCTCACCCTAAAGAACAAGTGCATGAATCATAATTTCTATTTTACAGCAAGAAACGGGGAGGCATGAGAAGTTCTGAAATTCACTTATCATTCAAAGTTCAGGTGGAAGAAAAGATAAAAACCCAGGATAGTAGTGAAGAAAAACAAGTCAGAGCAGAACCAAAAAAAAAGCATGAGCTTATTCAAGTTCTAATATGGTCCATGATAAATAATGGGCACCCAATAAATACATTATAGGTCAATTAATGAATGAATAAGGGGATGAATAAATTGATGAAAAAAAGCACAAATCTTTGATAAGCTATTGAAAAAAAGTTCTAGATGTAGCTGCAATGTTGCCTGAATCTTTTATATTCATAGTCTTTTAAAAATGTAATATAAGCTAGGGATGTCACATGGTGGTAGAGCACTTGCCTTGCATATGTAAGACCCTGGGTTTGATCCTTAGCTCTGCAAAAACATTAATATGCATAACAATCCTCAACCCATTCAGGTAAGTTAAAACTTTTTATTCAACCAGTTATAATTTTCCACTTGTTATAAGATATCCATTCGACATCCATTTGAGCAAAACTGTTGTGCCAATCAATATACTGGGTTCTAGGAATACAAAGACATACAGAAGGACCTTAACCTTGAGAATATTACAATCTGGAGAGATAAGTTATTAAATAATAAATATTAACTGTGACAGAGGTTAAAAGTAGACATATTTTCAGCTGGAATGCAATCTCCATAATGTACAGAAATTGAATTCTATTTCCATTCATTCTTTAATTTGTAACTTTTCTTTTTAATCGGAGCAATGGCAAAAATAATATTTGACTATTCCACAGGATATTTTTTTGCAAAAGTCTAAGTTAATAATTTTAGATACTCCAGTATGAGGTTTTATTAATATTTACTAGACATATACAGCATCATTGCTTAAAGCTTCCAAATAATCTGCTAGCACAGCTTTTCAGAACTAGGAATTAATGAAAGCAGTATTTGTTGATCAAAGTCTCAGAAAGTTCTCTCCAATTATAGAAGTTGAATGACTAGCTTTCTCAGGAGAAAATTCTGTCACAAGAATTTAAATCCACCACCAAACTTTTCAGACAATTTTCTCTGAGAGATGATAGATAAACCAGCCCCTTAAAATTCGTCAGTCAATCTGGGCCTATAATGTCACATGCCTGTAATCCTAGCACTTGAGAGGCTGAGACAGGAGGATCCCAATTTCAAGGCCAGCCTTAGAAACTTAGCAAGACCCTGTTTCAAAATAAAAAATTCGGGTGAGGGGTAGATAGAGGCAGATGCCTCTGGGTTCAATCCCCAGTACTAAAACAAGACAAACAAAAAATATGGTTAATACAGAAAATTTTAAAACCAAAAACCTTCAATCACTTAAAACCCAATTATTTAAAATGTCATGCAGCAGAATGGACTTCAATGAAGGAGGGCTCCTTTTGCCTTGATTCAGATGACAATGCTTAAATTCTGATTAAAAGAGATTTTTAAAAAAATATACTTGTATTGGCATATCGTAATTAGACATTGTAGTGAAGTTCAAAGTGGTGCAAACACACATGCACACAGCGTTTGGCGTGTTTCCCTCTGGGTCATACCCTGCTCCCTCCACCCCATTCTCCTTCAGACCAATAAATATATGAAATTAAAGCAATTTCTTTTTATGCAACTCTGCGGCTGTACTCCCATTGCAGCTCGATGTAGCATACATCTGAGGGTTTAGTGTCCAAAATCTCATCACCAAGAAATGAAATGTTTTTTAAATAAGATTGGTTATTGACAGAGAATGAAATTCACCATTTACCTCTGATAAAGGTTGCACCCACTTGAGTACAGGACCTACAGGGGCAGGGGAGGTGGGTTAGGTCCACAGAATGTTTTCAGGGCTATGTCATTTTGTATTCAAATCTCAACCTCCAACTTCCTCACAAGGTAACCTAGGAAACTGGATTATTATTGCTTTGATTTCTAATCTGTGGTATTAAAATATCACAGTGAAGTGAAAATTGGACACAGAGAGAGAAACTTCTAGCTTTCTTATTGTGGAAGAGCACTCACCACAGGCATGTTCAATCTGGAATGGTACCCAGTTATTATCCCCAAATCCATGAATCTTTAAAGTGTGGCACTGGTAGATATCCTGGCTATCAACCTCTCTCATGCCCTGGCCCCACCCCATAATTCCCTTTTCCCAGAGGAAGAAATTGACAATGAGAAAAATTAAGTCACTGTTTCAAGGGATTGAAGAGAAGATATAGAGGAAACACAGGATTTTGAGTTTCCACAGTATGCTGGATGCATTAGTAATGTGCCTTGTCAAAAACCAGCCCCAGAAGGCGGACTCCAAGAGGCCAGGGGCTGTCTGGATGTTTGCTCTTCTTGAATCCTCCTGATGTAACATAGTACCTGACACGAAGTAGCTGCTCAAAAAATGTGTAAGTCATGGATGTATAACTGCTTCGTTACAGACAAAGCTAGGAATTAGGCAAGTAGGAGTGTGACTTAAAACCCAGTTTTACTGACACCCAAACCAATGAGTTTTTCATTTTGCCACAAAACCATCCCCACATTTTAAAACTGAATGTTTGATACCAAGGACTAGTCTTCTTGAAGGTGAACTGTGCTAAATTTACTCCTGAGTAAACACACACACACACACACACACACACACACACACACATACACACACACTGTCTTATCTCAAGTTAAAACTTATTGTCCACTATTTTTTGTAACATATAATAATTGCTTGCTGCCCTATATGTCATTTGAAATAAATATTACTGAAGGACAAACTTCCCAAATAGTTTGACAAGGGAAGAAATTCTCCCTGCCTGAAAGAGAGAAAGGGAAGTCTAGATGTTTCACTGATACATACCTTTTGGAATTAGACTTTTGAATAATGTTTACATATGTGCTATTTTAGTTCCTTATTGTAAATTCTAGTGCTTTTATTTTAATGTTTTTTCACAACTACCATTTGCAGAAAAATTGATGGAACTAGAGAATATTTTGTTAAGTGAGACCAGCAAGTCTCAGAAAGTCAAGGGTTACATGTTTTCTCTAATATATGGAATATAGAGGAAAATAGGAAACAAAGGGACTTCAGATAAAAGAAAAGAGAGACCAGGATCATAGTGGAAGAGGACAAGGGGAGTGAGGTACGGAGGAGAAAGAGGAGGACTGATTAAGGAAACTGATCAAATACTGTCTCATATAATGCCCATACATGAAGGTATGGGTACCAATCTCATTAACTTGGATGGAGAGTAGGTAGAAACCCAAGGGATTCACACCAAGTGCTATGTGCACATATGTTTGCATGCTCACACTGAACCTCAATAGGATGTGTAATTACAATGCACCAATAAGAACATATTAGAAAAACTCTACATTCTCCCATTAAACCATGCTGAATACATAGTTTATATGATGTTGTCTTTTACTTGCCAGGTATGAGTAATACTCATTTTAGCTCACGTCTTCCACTTAATTAAAATTAGAATTTGATTGATTGGAGTGTTCCTTAGAGAGAATTAAAGTTTCCTGGGATTTCACATTCTAAAATTCTCTTCTGGAGCTGATTTCTTGAATCTGCTATTATGCTGGCTTCCTCGCCTGAGTCTCATCTCTGCATCCACTCAAGCTCTCAGTGTCTCCTCTCCTTCCCAGGAACATGTGAGTGAGGGTCATGGTGAAGGGCTCAGCAAGTAGCAGAGAACTCAACAGGTGTTAAGGCATTCAGCTGAACTAAAGGAACTTTTCAATTCCAAGGTAGTTATGTAAACAGCTAGCACTTCCCTGATTCATATTCTCTCTCTCTCTCTCTCTCTCTCTCTCTCTCTCTCTCTCTCTCTCTCTCTCTCCTTTTCATAATCTGAAAGGCTGATGGTGATTTCTTATTTTCTTCCTTATTCTTTTTTTTTGTACTTGGGATTGAACCCAAGGGCATTCTACCTCCAAACTACACCCCTAAGCCTTTTTTAAAATTTATTTTGAAATATTCTTGCTAAATTGCTGAGGCTGACCTCAAACTTGTAATATTTCTATTTCAGCCTCCCAAGAACTGGAATTACAGGCATGTATCACCACACTTGGCTTATTTGTTCTTTTGATAAGTCATCATTGAAGACATACTGTGTGCCAGACTATTTCTTGGTACTGAGGCAATTTCAGGAACAGAGCAAATGACCTACTCTGAGACTTTGTTTCTTTCATTTGTAAAGAAGTAGAGGTAGAAACAGCCATTTTGAAGTTTTATTGTTAGGATTAAATAAGATTTGTATATAAAACATATAATAAACTGTTTAGTACATCACTCATAACAGTATCATCCCCACTAAACCAAAAATAACATTAAAATGGAAGGTGCATGGAAACATATTCCTTACTTTATAGCAGTGCTAATATCAGTGGTGTCATGAGCGGTAGTAATTAGGAGACAGATAATAAACAAATCACAACAAATCAACATTACAGAGTGTGTGCCCATTAAGAAAAAAAAGGAATGGAGAAGTTGGTAGGAAATGGGAGAGCTACAGAAAAACAAGTCATACATTAAAACATTGAAGGCATGCCCACTAAGTACTTCCCAGCATGTGTAGCTACAATTGTTAATTTGATAGGAAAGAATGCTCGTAATGAATCAACATGTATTCATGTATTTATAGGAGGATTTCATCTGCTTTTTTTTTCTTTCAGAATAATTTCCTCTTTGCTTTCTATGAAAAAATATATAATTCATTCTAAATGTGAAAGTTATAAGTACTTATAAGTATTACAGTGTGTATACACTGACAGCCTCTGAGACATAAACCAAATTTAAGATTAGGAACATGAGAGCATCTCAGTCTTGTAATTTTTGCTACAAAATATTAGAAATCAGCATGATGGTGATTCCAAAATGGCAACCTACATATGATAACTTCAAAGCAAAGGATAACCCATGCCCTGGAATAGCAACAACTCCTCTGTTTTTTATAGTTAGGATTTCCTCTAGCCCATCTGTATCACCTACAGAATTTGTTCATCCAGAGAAGATTGATAGACTGAATATTTGGGCCCAGGTGAGTTTTAAGAATAAAACTGAGGTGGGAAGCCAGTAATGGTGGCACATGCCAGTAATCCCTGTATTTGGGAGATAGGAAGATTGCAGGTTTGAGTTCAGCCTCAGCAATAATAGTAAGGCTGTGAGTGACTTAGAGACATCTTATTTTGAAATAAAAATAATAAAATAGGACTGGGGATTAAGCTCAGTGGTAGAATGCTAAATTCAATCTCCAGTACCACATACACATATATACACAAAAAAAAGAAAGAAAAGAAGAAAGGAAGGAAAGATAAAGAAATTAAGGTAGAATAAAATAAATAAAAATAAAAGAGGTAGAAAAGAAACATAAAGGGAGAACAAGGAAAATATAACTTTAATATGGAAGCCTGTGGCAATATTCTCCAATACTCTTACTCTTACTTATCACTCTCCCCACTTCCCACCCCACCCCAGTCAAACCCACTAGTACCCTGAGCACTGCTAACTATCCTCAAAGAAGTATTTATTAATCAGACAAAAACATGCCACACAAAAATCCAGAATGCTGAACATACACTATACTGGAAATTCTCTCACAGAAACCTCAACCATTAATTATCAAACCCAGGAATAGTTTAGCAAGAGAGGTATCTGTTGGTGAGAGGACCAAGATCACATAAAAGAGCAATTATCTTGGGACATTGTGAGCCATCCCACCTGTAAATGGTTTAAACAAAAGACCAGTCTCATTGGGCATTGTTAGTAGTCCCTAAATAGTCTAAACAAAAGTGGTACCTACTGATAAAATAGTAAAGGTTTCACCGGGATCCTCAAGAATGACCAAAATGCCCTAAATAATCATATGTCTACCAAACTGAGGTCATTCTGACATACCTCCTCCTACCCTCCCCTCACAGAAGTCTCCTATAAAATTAGAGCCATGTACTCCACAAATGCATCTCTCATTCTGAAAGATGCCTGAATTTTTCCTTGAATATGCTTCTTGTTCTCCTAAATATACCTGTCTATGTCTCTGACTGGTTCATGCTGAAATTATTTTCCATCATGTAAGCCAACAACCCACCCCTCTGAGTTGCTTCTCCCTTTCTCACCTACTGGGACTTCCTTCAGACCCTTCATATAATCAACCCTTCTATAACAAAATGTCTGCCCTAGGTTAAGTAGTTAAGAACAAAAAAGAGAGGTTGGTAGGTTGCTAAATGGGATGAAAGACTCCTATCGATGTTTCCTAACCTGGATAAATCTTCTCTGGAGCTTAAAGAATGGAAGTGAAAAAGGAAATTAGAAAGGTCTGGTGTTAATGCTACATCACTGAGGTTATAAAAATGTGGAGTATTCTTCTAGAAAGAGTCCTAGCAGAAAGAAGACTGACCAGCAGAAAGCTTTCACTTTAATGTGATTCTATGACTCTACCTAAGACCTTCCCTGCCCATTCTTCTTCACTTGTCTTCATTTCTTCCTCCTATTCTTCACCTTCACAAGCTCCTTGGAAAAGCATTTCAGGTACATTAAACAATTGTTAGGGGCTAAATTCAGTAAGTTGGAAGACTTAAAAGTAAGTTGTTCTTTCCACTGTGACCCAGTATCCCTGTATCTCAGTATCTAGGAAATGAAAGTATCTTAATGTTAATCAAAGTTCCCATCTGAGATAACTTTTTGGATGTTTTTCCCATCTTTCTTCTCAAACCTGAGTAACCCTCTCATCCTGTTGCTATTGTTTTGATGATGATGATGATGATGATGATGATGAGGAGGAGGAGGAGGAGGAGGAGGAGGAGGAGGAGGAGGAGGATGAATGACAGTAGTCATATTTATGTGTCTGGACTTTATTATTTATTTTATGCATATATTCTTCATTTGATCCTCACAAATATTCAAAGGGCTGGGGATGTAGTACAGTGGTGGAACACTTGTCTAGTATGTGTAATGCCCTGAGTTCAATCCCCTGTACTGAAAAAAAAAACAATCATAAGAAAAAGTCAAGTAATTATTTTTACTTTATTTTGATTGCACAGAGAAGTACTAATATGATCTTGGAGGACATAGAGTTAATCTCAATCAGATCCTTAAAAGTCCACAATTTTTTTATGGGAGAGGTACTGGTTGGACTAAAACAAAACAGATTTTGAAGTGAAAAGAGGCCACTAGTTCCCTAAATTTCAACAATCAGAAATCATAATAAAGTTGCCTATTAGCACACATGGAAAACTAATTATGTTTCAGTGGATATAGAAACCCAGAGCTTAGATCCTAGAGTAGAAGAGAACAAAGGACAAAAGAATCACTCTTAGGAAGCAGAAAGTGGCCCTAATCTTTTCTTATATTAGAAGAAGCTAACAAAATGGGCTCTTCAAAACTTGAAGCTACCATTAGACTGACATTTGTGGGCCTTGTGATGAAGTTTAGTATACTTTGATGTGGGAGAAATGTGAATAATTTGTGGCCAAGGGATACGAAATTTACCTCTAAATTGTGGCAAACTGCAAAATATATTTTCTCATTTCTTGTATGCAAGTATCATTGGAGTGTGAATTTGCCATTTCTTGCATCTACATGTCTTCTTTTTCACATTTTGCATCTGTACTGGCCTTGCACCAACATAATGTGGGATAAGTAGACTTGTAAGATTTTCAAGTCAAGGTGTCAAGAGGCATTGAAACTTCCTTCCTCTCTCAAACTGAGACCACCATGCTGTGAAAAACATCAAGGTAAGTAATCACGGGGAGAGAAAGAGACCAGCCACCTGGGCTGTTCCTTCTATCTCTTTCAATCCATCAAGTGCCTGAGTAAGCCCAGGAGAAACCTCCAGTTGATCCACAAAATCACAAGAAAGATGAAACCTTGTGTGTGTTTTTTTAAGTCACTAAGTTTTGGGGCTTAATTGGGCGGTTCTTTATTTATTCATAGATCATTGACAATTCAGGTAATGCCTGTGAAATTACATAGCTTCATCTATCTCTAATGTCTTTGGAATTTAGAAATGATAATATCAGCTTTACCATCTTTCCAGGGATATTAAAATAATTAAAGGAAATCCTGAGTATGTGAGTAAAGTTGAATATTATTATGCTTTAATTATGCTGCCACATATGTCTTTCAAAATTAGTTTACATTCAAGTAAACATTCAGTTTGTTTATCCATCTGAGCTAAACATTTCTCAGAAGGAACATCTGAATCAATTGTAGTAAAAAAGGGATAAGTAACTCAAGAACAGGGCCTGGAAAGAAGGGATGGAGGGAAAACAGAAGAACCAAAACACAGCAAAATGAAGAGAAATACTCATTTTTTCCATCAAATAGAATTTGGAGTAGGTTGAATCTGGATGTCACAGAAACATACATATCAGTGTTGAAAAGATTTTAAAAGACATGAAGCAAGCCGGGAGTGGTGGCGCACGCTTGTAATCCCAGCATTTGGGAGGCTGAGACCGGAGGATCCGGGTTCATGGCCAGCCTCAGCTACCTAGCGAGGCACTCCGCAACTTAGTGAGACCCGGTTTCAAAATAAAGAATAAAAAATAGGGCTGGGGGGTATAGCTCGGAGGTAGAATGCCCCTGAGTTCAATCCCCAGTACCACAAAAAAAAAAAAAAAAAAAAAAAAAGACATGAAGCTCAACCTCTTCTACAGAATTTAGGCAAATGTGTATCTTCTTGTTTGAACACTTCACAAATAACTTGCTTTCTCCTTAAGTGATAGATTTTATTTCAATGCAGTTGAGGATGATAGATTGTCTCTTCTTTGCAATTAAATCTGGAAAAATCATATAAAATTTCTCACCAAAGACTGTCACATTTATCTAAATCAGAGCTCTCCAGATGTTGGCCTCAAATTGGATTGATCTGGTTCTCCTGTTGTGCTTCATATAAGTGTGTACTTTTAGTCTATTTACCCTGACCTACTAGTAAACCTGGATGGGTACATACATCTACGTTTTTAACTGATGCCCTAGGGCATTCTTATGTGCAGTTAACTGACAACCTCTGCTTTTTACTCGGAGCTACTCAAAAGGAGAAATGAAGTCTTAATTGTCCTTGTGTTCTCAGTTCTTGGCCTAGCATTTGATATGTATAGGGAATTGGTGATTTTTACCCAAGACAGAGGTGAATGGAAGAATGAAGGATGGATTATGCTATGTGGTGTTCTAAGGTTGGAGCATTGTCATGGCTCATCAGTTCTGCATCAGCTTTGACGTGTGTTTAAAATGGAGCCGAACCCCATGCTGTATGTAACTACCAGTGACAAACATATCTGATGCTTTGTATATTTGTCCCCATGCTAACTTCACTGATCTTCTTCCATCCCAGGTTCTGCAAACAGCCCTGCCTCACGGAAGTCAGGGAAACTTCTCAAACAGCCCTACCTCATGGCAGTCAGGGGAACTTCTAGCAATATGGCTTAATAGTCTAGCCCTACTTCCTGGAAGGTGTGTGGTGGGTAACACAGAATTGTTGAAAGCTTTTGTTTTGAAAGTTTTGTAGATCTATTTCCCATAAATTATTATAATCTATGTAATTGGGTTTCTGTTCTAATGCTGTAATGTTAGTTAATCTTTTGTCTTGACCAACTGTTTTTAATTCTAGTACCATTGTATAGGGATATGTCAACCTCCTACCAAAACTTCATATAGGACTCTTGTTATCAAATGTACTCAGCCCAATGGTTGGGTTTCATGAAACTGCTGCCTGAATTCTCTGTAGCTGCCTTCCCAAAACCCAAGCACTGCCCACACTCAATAGCCCACTTCTGTGGTCTGCTCATCAGCCCTTCCTGAACGTAGCTGCTGGCCTCAAATCATTGCTTATTCACATCAGGCATAGTGGCACATGCCTGTAATACCAGTATTTGGGAGGCTGAGACAGTAGGATCATAGGTTTGAGGCTAGTGTCAGGAACTAAGTGAGACCATATTTCAAAATAAACAAGAAAAAGTGTTGGGTATAGCTTAGAGGTATAATGCCACCATAATTCAGTCCCCAGCACCATATGAAACAAAAACATAAAATGAAAACATTGCCTATTCCAATTTCCTCATAATACCATGCCCTAATACCCGCTTTCATTCATTTACAGGCCCAGCTTCATATTCTGACCCTCCTTGGCTGAATGCATCTCTCACATGGAAGATCTCACATTCAGATCTGACTACATGATTCATTTCCAGTAATTGGACTGGACAGCAATGTGCCTTGCAAATAATAAGAACCTAAGAAGTCATTTCTTTAACTTGATTTGAGAGCTGAGAGTTTAAACTCATTATATACCATTCTCTTTGTCCAATTGTGCTTGGGATTTACAGTCAGCCAGAAATGAATTTGAAACTTGGCTCTGCTATTCACATCTAAAAAAAATGTGTAGCTCTTCTAAGTAGCAGCTTCATCTGTGAAATGGGAACAGTATTAGTATTTTTCCATTAGATTGGTTTCAGAACTTATGTGCACAGTACTGGGTACACAGTTCTCAATGAACGGTAGTGCTGTTAGAGTTACCTCTTTGGATCCTCTCCAAGAGTCCATCATCTTACATATGGCAACAGGATGTTAGGAAGCAGTGTGGGCATTTTTTCAGTTTCCTCTAAGATGAGAATGCATCTGGATCATCTCTGGCACAAATAGCTCCTCTGGTCTAAAAATAGAACACCTTCTGCTTTGTGTCAGGAGCTATCATTATTCCATTAGCAGCTTCTCTGAAAGTCACTGACAGCTTGGCAGAACCACAGTGTCTGCAGCTTGCTCTTTGACCCCTTAAGGACCTCAGGGGCTGGATTCCATTCCATTAGCTGTTACACCAGGCCACACAACCCTCCTTGACCCTGACATCACCCACCCTATGACTGCACATATATATCATCTTTATAAGTAGAAGGGGATCATAGAAACTGCCATGGCCATATTTGTAACCAATTAATCCATTCATCTTGAGGAAGTGGCTAATCATAAGAAGTTTACAAACATGCTAGAAAAAAAATGTATGCTGGTTAAGAAATTTGTATTCTAGGTTCTCCCTGTGAGGGCACAGGTGTCCGCCCAGGGGATTCATGTGTTGGCAGTTTATGAACAATTAGATAAACATTAATATTTGGCCCTGATAAAAAAGTCTAATTTGAAAGGGAGATGCTTTCATCTTTTCCTCCTAGCTATTAGGATATTAGATTTAGCTAAGAAGAGAAATAATTTAAGACTTAATAATGGTAAGGTAAAAATAATTATAGCTTACATTTGCTGTGCATTCACTATATATTGTCACATATTATGGGATTAAGATGTGCTAACTCACTTAATTTGGAGGAAATTTGGGTAAATATTATTACCATCTTGCTTTATGGATGGCAGAAACTGGGCAACTGAAAAGTTGAGCACCACATTCAGTGCCTCACAGGTAGTGGCAGCAGAGCCCCATTCCATTGCTCTCTGGCTCCAGAACCATGGAATGGAAGCATCATGCTCAAAACTTGGGGACAGCAAACGTTTTTCTAAAGGGCTACATGATACATTTTTTTAACTATTGTGTATCTCTCTCACAATCACTCAACCTTACTGGTATGGTGAACAAGCCACAGGCTGCACATAAATGAATGAATAGGATCCTGTTCCAGTAAATACGTATTTACAGAAACATGTGGATAGCCAACCCCAATCAAGATAATGAATGCATTGAGCTTCATTCTTCAAACTGGCCAGTGATCTCTTCTTATAAATTTGAAAATAAGTTGGTTTTGAATGAAGGTTCTGATTCCCCCTCCATTGCCATCCTTCTCTGTTGGCCCAAAGCATCAGGAGGAGCTCTAAAGAGAGAAGTCATCAGGCTTATTTACTCCAAATGAAGCCAGTAGCCAGCAGCATGGACAAAACTGGGCCAGATGAATGTATTTGCTCCATCACTTTTCTGTTTACTCTTTTACATTGACTGTCAGTTCTTTCACAGTAAAATCCTTGTATGGCCATCCCAACAGGAGAGAGTCAACAACGCTGACAAATGCTTGCCTTTCACTCTAAGTTATCACACTAGAACTAATGAATAGTAGAGGGATATTTTTTACTGAATGATCTAAGTGCACTGCTTTTTTTTAAATAAAATTTTATAGGTGCATTGGAATTATACATAATAGTGAGTTTCACAAGGATACACACATATATGCACACAGCATTTGGTGTTTTGCCCTCCGGATCCTACACTGCTCCTCACCCCATACATGTTACTGAGAGATTGGTGGTGATATCTTCATATATGAACATATACTTATTTGAACTGTTTAGTTTTTCCAAGCCTTCTTTTCTCCCTCCATCCCCTTCATCCCTACTCCAATCTCCTTCTATTATTCTATTGGTCTCTCTATTCATTTATCTGAAGTCCCTTTTGTTTCCCATTTTCTCATGATAAAACAATAACAATTATTAAACTTGTAGGTTTGGCAAAGATAAAATGAGTTAACATTTGTATGTTAAGTGTTTAGAAAAGTTGCTGGTACAGAACAAACACAAAACACAGGTTAGCTTTTTTCATTTTTTTTAAAGTAAGGAAATATTGATTGAGCTCATAGCAGGGACAAAGGTCTTTTTTATATGTTATTCTTAATTATATACAATCCCAGCCCTTAAGGAGCTTAAAATCTAGTGGCTATGAAATTTTTGAAATATATCAAGAAGATTTTTTTTTTAAATTATGTGCTAGATATATTAAGACAATGTCGCTTAATTCTATTTTCCTTCTTTCTTATAGACCAGAGACATCTATCAAAAGCCTCATATGTATTTACTAAATATAGTCAAGAAACTATGAGAATATATTTTACATGGTGAAATAATTAGAATCTGATAATTTTGAAGTGAAACATCAAAACAAAAGTTACCAGAAAAAATACTGTGGAATCGTAACACAAAATAATGATTTTCTTGGACAATGATAAGGTCATAAAATTTCAGTAGATTCAGTCATCAATATGTCAAATTATTTCATGATAAACTCTAACTGATATTCATAATTCCTAAGTGTAACTGAGATATAGTAGTATCAGAAAATTTTTATCTGTGATAGAGATTAAGAATTATGACATTTATAATATGTGTGACCTTAAGTAAGAATCATAATCTCAAGTAAGTAGACTTTTTTATCTTTAAAATAGTTAAAATAATGATGGCTCCCTTATTGCATTCTTGTGCAATATAAATGAGAAAGTGTATGTGAACTGCTTAGCGCAGGGTAGTTATAAACTCAAATCAATGTCTATCATTAACTTATCTTCCCCCCACAAGGCTCAGAAATATGTTAACCAGAGTCTGTATCACAAAGGAACATATATATATATATATATATATATATATATATATATATATATATATATGGAAAGAGAGAAAGAAGTTTTGATTTGTATTACCCTGATTGCTAAAGATATTGAAAATCTTTGCTAGATACTCTTCTGATAGAAGACTAATATCTAGAATATACAAGAACTAAAAAAACTTAACAATTAAAAACTCAATTAAAAATAAGCATTGAACTAAATAGACACTTTTCAAAAGAAGAAATGCATACACGTGAATTAACATATTCATAACTCCACATCATCATCATTTCTTTGTGGTGAGAACATTTAAAATCCAGTTTTTAAGAAATTTTGAAATATGTAATACAGTCTTGTTAACTATAGTCATGATGCTACGCTAAAATTCACTTTCTACTTAGCCATAAAGAAAAACAAAATTATGTCATTTTCAGGAAAATGGATGGAACTAAATAATTTTATGCTAAGTGAGATCAGCCAGTCACAAAATGGTCATATTTTCCCCTTCATATGCAGAAGCTAGGGAGAAATTTGGACACAAAAGAGACTCCATACAAGGAAAAGAAACCCCAGTGAAGTGACGGAGGGGGTCTAAGAGAACTAGGTGGATGAGGGGAGTGAAATCTCATGAAGGAAATACATTAATTGACACACTTTACATATACAAAGTTATCAATGCCAATCTCAAAATAGTGTATATGGAAGAAGATGGAGCAGAATGGAAGCTGGCTGGCAGAGTTCACCAAGCACTGAGTGCTGAACTTCATCATTAGCTATTATTACAATGCACCAAAAAAATTAAAAAACAAACAGGTTAGTTCCAAAGAAGACATATTGTGGTCCACTGGACACTGTGATGACCTTGAAAACATGCATCTGAGGTCTTTTGCAATGGGGAATATAATTGATTGATAGCCTTCGAAGCTGACCTTTTTTGGGATTTCTTTCCACATTCATGCCAAGGCCCCACTTCCTGTGAGCTGCTCCCAACCAATGGCTGCATGATGGGAATACTAATGAGGTCTGTCTGTGAGACTCAGGATTCTTTTAACAAATGCCTTTGTCTTGTGGACTCCTCATTAGACTTGCCTTCAGACTGAGATTCCTCCTGTCTTGTGCTCCTTCCTCACTCTCTTTCACAAGTGTCAAACTGGCATGGTGGTTTGAAGTCTTCTTCTCCTCTCCTACCTCTTTGCTTTGCCCCTCACAGATGCCCTCTCTCCATTAATGCCATATTAGCACTGAGTTTTGTAGGACCCAAACTGATGCAGGCACCCATATTTTATTTATATATACCTTAGCCTATTACTATTTGCCTATATTCCTCTCACTCCTGGATCTATTTTTCTGTTGATTATTCAAAATAAACCCATTCAAAAGGACGTATAATAGACATTCTGTAAACCTGTGATTCTGTTCTAATTTTAAACTATGAGAGTATTTCACTTCTCAAGCCAGTGCTTCCTCTTGTATCAGCAATCATTTTCCAGCATTCACATCCAACACAGACTACTGTGAACCTTCTATCTCTCTTTTTGTAAACTGCTTAGTGATTGCCCATACTCTCTATGAAGTCTCTTTTGTTCTCATGGCCACTTTTCAAAATGGACCATATAAATCAAATAATAGGAGATACCTGGATTCTTAATTGAACTTATTAAAAGGAAGACCAACTGATCAAGAAAAGTCCTTTATATCTGCCAGATCTAAGAAAAATCTTAAGATTTGCTTTTCCAGTCTCATCTTTTTACAGATGATGAATATAAACAAAGATAAAGAGTGATTATTCTAAGGTTACACACAAAATAGAAGTGGAAGAATACTGTGCTCCCAAAGAAATAGACTCAATAGCAGATGCAGCAATTTTCTGAAGAGTGTCAGTCAGTACCTACAACAGAGGGAAATGGGATAGTATTTGAAGATGGCATGTGGGGACAGTGTTCAGAAAAAGGGTAGGATGCATGTTTTAAAGCAGTTTTGTATTAAAAAAAAACTTCTAATAATATTATGATTCAGAATAATGATCCAGGGTATCAAGCACTTAATAATCAACTTTACTAGTCAAGAGTTCTTGCTTGGGCATTTGACCATTGGCTCAAGTATAATGATGAGTGTTCTAGTAATCATGACATGCAAATATAGCCATAGAGATGCTCATGTTAGCAGGATATAATTTATATTAAAGGATACAATTTTTCTTAACAATAATATTTCATAATTTATCTTCAAGACTATTATTTTTTCCTATCAACAGTAATGAATATCTTTCTTTTTTTTCCAGGGGAAAGGAAGGGTTATCTTTTTGTCTTTTTCATGTACAGTTCTCTACATCAGCAGTAACCAACCATTAGTATGAGGAAATTTTCCTCTGCTAGTGAATATATTTGATTTTTTAATGTTACATAGCCTATTTTTAGTTCTTTGACCAATGATCCATGACCATTGATGATAATATTACATAGCTATTAGAGCTATTAGTAAAAAAGAATTTTTTGAGCAAGCATTTCCCAATAAATATACATTGATTTATTTATGAATATAAAACTACCATACGAGTTGAACATAATATGAATATTATAATACATAAACCAAAGAGTACTTTAAGGAAGGATGGAATCATAAATATTAATGAAAGTCCTAATATTTTTCTTTCTCATAGGTCATATTAAATACTCAACTTTACAGACTAGTAGTCTATTTCATGAAAGTAGAAATGAAAATCCTGTATATTTTATCAAGACATAATTTCATTTTATTTTCTTCATATTTATATTTCTATTGGAATACATTCAAAATATTTTTCTGCTATTCTAGCTCTTGCTATCTTCTAGGTGACCCATACAGTTTATATCTCCCAATGTTTCCTACCTCAAGACTTCTAAATGGTTGAACAGTGGTGAAAATCAAACCCATAAATATATTCTATATAGCCTAAACAGTGCTTCTTAAATATTTGAGCTCTGGAGGGTATAGGATGATAAAGATATTCTCTGATCTTCAATATCCCTACTATTCTTTTCTTATCTTACACCTGTCTGGCTCTACTCCTTTACAATGGGGCAGCCTAAAAATGGTCACAAAATCTTTGACACTCCTTCAAACTGGGGATGAGTGTGTTTCCCATAGATCTGAATCTAGGTTAGCCCTGATATTTGCTCTGACCAGTAGAACCCAGTGGGAAATGATGCAGCATAAATGCATGATATATGCAGCTTCTACTTTCACACATTTTCCATTAGATTCCAGACGCCATCTTGTAGGAAGTCCAGGCCATATGGAGAGACCATGTGGAGGAGATACCCCAATCAACACCCCAGCTGAGCTACTAGCTAACAGCCATCCCCATCTGTCAAATATTGAGTTAGCAATCTTGGACATTCCAACGGATTCAAGCCTCTGAATTACCACTGCTTCAGTTGACATTGCATAGAACAAAGGAATCACCTGTTGAGCCCAGTACATCTTCAACATTTTGAGTCATAATAGATGACTGTTAATGTTCTAAGTCACCAAGTTTTTCAGTGGCTTTTTACACAGCAAAAGATAACCAATTTTTAAGTGGCAGGTGAATTGTGATACCTTCTTCATACCAATTTTTCATTCTAGTCTCATTAACTTATTAATGTTTTTCCTAACCTCACTTTATATGTGCATTCTATATATCTTTGCTTGGAGTAGTTTTCAAATTTTTGTGCATCTATGCAAATTCTAACCACCATCCAAGGTAGAGCTGGTTACACAGTCTATCTCCCATGCCCTAATTAAATAATCATGGATGAATTCCTTCATTTCCCTAACACTCTTTTTACAAGAACATGTGTAGTAATAGTAAGTATCTCTTGGGATTAAAAGGAAGATTTAAAGACATATGGCTTGGAAAAGGATTAACATAATGTCAAGTCCAGAGTAACCATTTAGTGAAGACTATTATTGAAATACAATTTAAGCATATAAATAGGCTTTATTTTAAAATATAGTTTATTTTATCTATGTGATTATCTGTGTCCTGAACACTTTGCCCAAAGATGAGAATGAATTCCTTTCTATTCCTTCAAATCTCAGTTCTGAATAAATCAATGAAGAGAATTTCTAAGAGTTAAGACTCATCTTTCTAAGAACAAATATTCATGGTAGATAGAATGTCAAAGCATATTTATTAAATTAATGGACAAATAAGAAGGTATAGCTGATGTTCTTCTGAAAATGGAAAAACTATTTCAGATGTTCTGTGCTTTCTAATACATTGTCAACATCTTATATTTCACTCAAAATTTGGAATGACTATTGATCAAATCAGCTATTTAGGATATGACATTCATTACTGAATAAAATAAAATAAATAATGAATAAAATAAAATAAAAAGGGTTGAATTAACCAAGCTCATTGTCCAAAAAGTATTCTCAGAATCCATGAGGACCACTGAGTCATGAAATGATGTTAATGTATAATTTAGGAGCAGGCCTAGAAGGTGTTAATATTCCTAATTTTGGCCCTGTATTACTCAGCTTTCTGTTACTATAAAAACAATTTAATAAGGTAATCCACTCAAAGAGATAAAAGGTTTATTTTGACTCACAGTTTTGGAGGTTTCATCCTGTAGTCAGCTGGCTCCTTTGCTTTTGGACCTGTGGCAGTGGATATTTCACACTGCTGGGATGTAAAAGAGAGAACAAAGAAAAGGCTGAGGTCCCACAATCCCCACGAGGACACACCTCCAGTGACCCAAGGACCTCCCACCAGGACCCATCACTTAAAGTTTCCAGTACTTCCCAATCACATCAAACTGGGTACCAAGCCTTCAACACATGGACATGTGGGGACAGTTCAGATCCAAACTATAACAGGGTCTGAGTCTTCTATTGCACCCCTCACTGTGTGTAAGTCTAGATGTCTCACTGCCTTGGAAAATGAAGCACAGCAAAAGAATCTTGAGACAAAAGGTTAAAGCAGAATTTAGCAGAATGCCAGCTTAGAAATGCAGAGAGCTCTTGCTTACAGATCGTAATCTGTTCCTAGATATAGAAGATGTTCCAGGAAAAAGAAGAAAAAAAAATCCAAATAAAACAATACCTGGAAGATTATTTTCATATTATTCTATGTAGGAAAAATAGAATGTGTTATGCTTCAGTTCAAAAATCTCCACATATTTTTCTAAAATATCACATACTGAAAAATGTCTACAGAGAATTAACAATCATGCTAGTGTGTAAAATGTGATGTGACTATGAAGTAAGCAATGATTTTTTTTATATAAAATAATGGCATCATATGCAGCAATCTTTTCAGTCATGCTGCAATCATGTTTTCATTTGCTTTACTTAGTTCCCCACAGTATTCATTAATTATTTCTTGCATTTGGGGAGGTTACACTGACCAATTATTGGCAAACTCTTGGCAGCAATATGAGCCACATTCAGGGAAAGTTTCTAGTGACCGAGAATGTCAGTGAGAGAATATGGGCAATACTCTAATAACAAATAAGTCACACAATCTCAGTGGCTTAACAGAATAAAGCTTTCTTCCTCACTCACTCAAAATTTTTATACGGATCAGACAACTTTCCAGGGCAGTTCTTCTCCATGCAGTGACTCAAGAATCCAGGCTCATTCAAGCCAGGTGTGGTGGTACATCCCTGTAATCCCAGTACTTGGGAGGCTGACACAGGAGGATTGCAGGCTTGAGGTGGACCCTTAGAACCATAGTGAGGACCAGTTTCAAAATAAAATAAGGTTAGAGGTGTAGCTCAGAAGTAGAACATCCCTGGATTAAATCCCCAGTACCACAAAGGAAATAAAACAAAACAAACAAAAGAGAGCAGGAGAGAATTTTGGGGTGGTGATGGTGAAATATCCTATATCTGAGCTGGTGGTTCCAGGACTGTAAAAGACGATCCAAATCATAGAGGTATGCACTAACGATTTTTATTTGTATAAATTATACATAAATTTGACTTTTTAAAAGTTTGTTGAAGAATATATATAGCATGTAAAAATCTAAATGATTAATTAAATAAAAGGAACAATTTGTTTATAAAAATAATCCAGGCTCATTCAATATTCAGTCTTCAAAGTTACCACCAAAGGGAAAGGGACAGCATGAGGTGACACCTTGCTGTTACATCCTTTGGGCTAGATTATACACATATAACTTCTGCTCAGACTTCATGGGCTAAAACTAGTCATTGGGCTTTCATATCCAAGAAAGACCAGAGGATCAAAGACTAAGCAGTATGGATTTCCATCAAAATTGTTTTTGGAGATTTTTTAACCAAAAGTGTCCTAATACAAAAATATTTTCAAGTTAATTACAAATATTTTCTTTTCTATAATTCTCTACTAGAAATAAGATTGATTTAAAAATAAAATGGAATGAGGATGAGGGTGAACTATTTTTTTTTTTTAAGGTGAAATTGAGTCTCTTTGGAGAAAGCATGCCCTGAAAATAAAATGTATAAATGCCTCAAATGACTCTGACTGAGGCATCCTAGCCCATTTACCTTGTCACTTTCCAGAAATGATGCTATTTGCACAAATATCATAGCATCATGTCCTTGTGCCTCCATAGACCATCCCAACATCTAATAATCACCCTCTTTTAGATCTCTATCCTAGCATCAATCACATTTGTAGTTGAGAAATTACAATGGCAATTTGGGCTCAGCTGTGAGGTACAGGACTTGTAGCTGTCATTCATCTTTATCAGCTCCTCTATCAATGTTGCTGCCACTTTTAGCAGCATTGCCAGCCTCTCAGCCACACAGCCATGGTATTAGGCAGTTTAACCTTCTCAGCACCATTTATTCAATAATTCACAGTAACACCTGTCCTCCATCTAAACTGATGGTACACAGCCTGGCCCTCATCACCTAACTCCTGGTTTAGTTCAATATTCTTTCTTCTCTTTGGTTCCCTTGCTATTAGGCTCTCTTGTCTCTGATCCATACGGCACACCCCTGCTATACCAATTTTGCACAAACACCCACAATGTATTCCCTTCCCTTCATAATATGTTGCTGATTTCCCCCATAAATCTGTTTTATCTACCAAACCCTATGTAAACTCTAATTCCTCATTGTTAATGTGGCGTCATCTTTTCCACTCAAATCAATGCTGCATTCTTTCCAACACTTATCTGTTATTCCAGACATGGCTGTCTACAAAAAGAAAAAAAAAATCCTCATATGTAATATTCTAAATAGGGTTGACTGAAAGACTCTATAGTTCTATAGAATAAAGATGGTTGGAAAGAAAGAAATACTCCCAGCAATCCCAAGAAAATCCACTGAAATCCCAAGGAAATACTCCCAGCAGCAGACATGTATTCCAAGTGGTAAATCAGCAATCTAATTAAGAGTGTCCATGGATATTTTAAACTCATTCATTGAATTTAAAGGAGTCTAACCTGATAACCTGCTAGACTAGCTGCTATAGTGGGAATCTCAAGGACAACAAATTATAAAACAAAATAAAATGAAATTTAAACCTCAAGGCTACATCTTGAATATAATTAGACTACTATATTCTTTAAAAGGATAAATTTTTATAGCAAGCACATATTTCTCAACCAAGCTTTTTTTAAAGTAAGTGCATCGATAATGTAAATAATATTAAAATAATTACATTAATATAATCATTATTAAATAATTTTATCTTGGCAACCTTCAGTGTCAGATGCACAAGCGCTAATAATATTTCTTAAGTTTTACTATAGTGTTTTCTCAAATTTTTAAAAATTATAAATCTTGTTCTCTTGCAAAGTCTAGTGTCTTATTCATAGTCATTATAATGTTATAAGTCAGCAGCTAGTTCCTAAAACATGTACTTCTGTTAATGAGTCTAAGACATTCTGGAAGTACCCCATAGCTAATATCACTGAAGACAATAATAAAAATACTGGTCAGAAACTAGCTTTGGGAAAAGAAGTTGACCACACAGCTGAAAAATTAGTAGTCCAAATCCCAGTCAAACTTATTTTTCAGAAAAAAAAAAGATTTTATAAACTGGAGTATGATTAGGAAAACAAGAATGACACATTCCATTCAGACTCTCCAAAGGAAACAGATGAAGTGTTAGGAGAGGTTACATCTTACTAATTACAAAACTGCAATCAGGCTGACCTGAAAGATCCAAATGACCAGGATCCAAAAGACATAAAGCTTATTGCTGTAAGGCTAATTTGTGCATCACTGAGTCATAGTCCTGATAGGCTGGTGACACACTGTCCACTTTAGACTCAGCTAACTTTGCAACTGGGTTAGGTAGCTGCTGGTTGAGAACATTAGGGCTTGTATTTGGAAAAGGCTGAAGATGTTAAGAGGAGAGTGAAAAACAGAGCAAACATCTGTACCTGTTCTTGTGTCCCTGCATTAGGAACCTTACATTATCAAATGCCATCCTCTGAGTGGGGAGAGTGTCCAGAGAGATGACATAGGAATTGGTTAAAGATTAAAAGCATATGCCTGCAAGATTGACTCGGGACATTGACAAGTGGCTGACCAGCATCATCTGTGATTTCAAAGGCACAATTGGGGAAGACAGATTCTAAGGGGGTAGAAAGCAATGCTTGGAACTTACCAAGAAAGAGAAGCAGCATTTTTTCCTGGAAGAACTTAAGGAATGACACCTGAAGTGTAGACTCAGAAATTAAGAAATAGAGCCGAGGGCTCAGCCAAAGAGAAGAAGCAGTGGCTTATGTCAAAGATTTTTCTTTGAGGGCAAGATTGAAGTCATGACTTTAATTAAAGTAACTTTAAAAGTCACTATTCAATATATGACATAAGATCACATGCCTGCTAGCTATTTTTATCCCTTCTTATCAGGGGTTTATAACAAGAATCATCAATATGATATCATTTAGTTCTAAATTGTGTCCTTTCCTTTACTAGTCTATTATTTATTCATTTAGTTAATGTTATTGAACAGTATATTGGACTAAAATGGCAAGGAAAAGTGCCTTGTTCTTGAAGGGCTTAGAGTAAAGTATAACTCATCCATTTACTTCAAATAAATAAAAAATATTTCAGTTAATTAATGGACAATATCTCCCAACCATGTCCACTTTAACATCTATCACAACCAGACTCAATGTTTTTGTATACTGGGGATTGAACCCAGGGGCATTCTACCTCTGAGCTACACATTCAGCACTTTTTTATTTTCAAATAGCATCTCGCTAGGTTACTGAGGCTGACCTCGAACCTGAGATTCTCCTATCTCTATCTCGCAAGTACTGTGATCATAGATGTCCACTGTCCTTCGACTCAATCTTGTTTTGAACAAATATTTTTGCTGATTATCAAGCACATTAAATAATATATAGAGAGATCTGTAGAGCATTTGAATGAGGTTAGGAGTGAGAGGGAGAAGAAGAGAAAGGACAGAAGAAGGAAATGTATCAAATAATATTATGGCGATATGTGAAGGTATAACTACCAATCTCCCTAATACATATAGGGAGGCGAGAGGCAGGCAGGGTGGGATGTGGAAGGAAATATACAAAGAGCTGTGTGCATGTATATTTTTAAGACACTGAGTCTCACTATATCATTTCAATGCGTAATAATTTTTAGAATTTTTTTTTTAAATACTGGCTCTCTTTTGTTGTTGTTGTTGTTTGTTTGTTACTGGGGATTAAACCCAGGAGCATTCTACCTCTAAGATACACCCCAAGCCCTATTTTACCTTTTATTTTGGAGCAAGGTCTCACCACGTGGCTGAGAGTCTAAGTTGCTGAGGCTGGTCTTGAAACTGAGATCCTCCTGTCTCAGCCTCCAAAGTTCTGGGATTACAGATGTATGCCACCACACTTGTCACTGGCTTTCTTTTGAAATATTCTAGGTACTGCGAGTTAGTTTATGCCTCAGAATGGCCAGGGTTTATAATCTACAACAATGGAGATGTCACTATCTATAATTAGTTTGGAAGTTTTTACAGAAATGAAAACTGGTTCCACTTAAAATAACTTATTTAGTGAGTGTTTGATATTGAAATTGCCTAATAGAGGATGATAGTTATTAAGGGCCTATGGATGAAGATGGGTAAACTGAGAAACTATGGTTATTAAAAGAACATGGAAAATATAATAAAAATATGAGAAATGTCAAATCCAGTGAAGGTGTGACTCAAATTCAAAAGTAAGGATCAATAGATAAACCAAAATTTATTGATACTGAGTCAAGTACATGTGTTTCTAAGAGTGGAAGGGAAACAAATTTTGTCTGGATATCCTTCTGGTTCTCTTTCACTAAGAACCAGAAACTGCTGCTTCTGACTAGCGAGCAAAACAAACAAACAGAAACAAAAAATCCATTGTCACAGAGGTGGGACCTATCAACAGCACTCTATTACAAGCACGTTGACAATTTCCTGCTACTCCAGCTCCTCAAGTAAATAATTTCTACCTAAGAAGAAGGCCTTTAAGAGGCTGAAAAATTAAACTAAGTCCTGGGCCAATTCAATTTCTTCAGGGAGCAAATTAGAGCCATTACTCCAGAATTGGAAATAAAAGAGACTTCGTAGGGGAAAGGCAATGAAAACTGGAGAGGAAACAAAAGCAGGCAGGACCATGCATAGGCTCCTGCAGATCTGTCATCTGTGAAGGGAGAGGGGGAAGAAGGGTATTGTAAAAAAAAAGTTTCCTATCACATTGTAATTCTGAGAAAGCCCAATAAGGAGCCCAGAGACGGAAAATGTCCAGTCACTGGGTCCTGGGTGAAGCAGAAATGGTGTCTAGTACCTCTGCTAAACTCAGTCTCTGCTCAATCATGGGGTGGGGGAGTCCTGGCTATGGTGTGGGCGAGGCAGCAGATTCCAACAATGCATCTGGAGGCTGTCAGATGCTGGGATCCTCACCTCAAAGGGACATCTGAGCAGCAAAACTTTGTGGCTGCTGTGGTCCACTTCTTGCTCTACACACCCACTTCTCCATTCGGTGTTAAGGTAATTCCTCTAAGTTTATTTTCATTCTTTCTTCTTAAAAAGAAATTTAGAAGGCTAGTTCAATATTAAACACTTACTTAGGTGATGCACTATAATCCCCACTAACTCAGTCTTGGGCTGCAACTGACAACCATCTTCCTCCTTCATTATCCATTCTAAATTCCTCTTCCTCCTTGATCTTCATCTCAGTAGGTCTTCTTAGCTTACCAGTTGTAGCTTAACACATCATTCCTTCTGAAGGGACTAAGTCCCTGGTAATCATACACATCTCATAGGCAGGATATTTTCGCATGATAGTTCACAGCCACAGTTATAATAAAACTAAGAGAAAACCAAGAGACAAAGAAGTAAATCACATGAGTTCCACCCATATTTTTCTCTGTCTTAAGGTATGAAAGCAGACATATCACCTCCTGATATTGAGTATCAATTGTACTGGCCAAAATGGTGGCTTTTCTCACCTTCTGATCACTATTTTTACTGACTTCAAAGTTCTCAGGCAGGAGCTGTAGCTTAAAGATCAATGAGATCTGTTCTGTCCCCTGGCAGAAGTGTTCCTTCTTTGGATGCAAGATCTCTAACCCGGCATTTTCTAAGAATTTCAAAAATGAGAAATACAGATCATCTCCCATTCTATGGGCTCTTTCTTTAGACTCCTGATGGTTTCCTTTGCTTCACAGAAGCTCTCTAATTTAATGTCCATTTATTAATTCTCATTTTAACTTCTTGAGCTTTGGGGGTCTTATTGGGGAAGTTTCTACCAGTGTGTCTATATTGGAGCATGTGTCCTATGCCCTCTTCTAGTAATTGCAAAGACTCTGGCCTAATTTCTAGGTCCTTGATCCATCTTCAGTTGACTCTTGTTCAGGTTAAGAAGTCCAGTGGAGTGATGGAGGGAGGGAGCAGCGCAAAAGAGGACTTCATGAAGGCCACAGTTCAAATAATTCTATCTGCATACATGAAATTATTAATATCAAACTCAATAACATGTAAGGGGAGAGAGTCAGGTGGGATCCAGAGAGAAACACACTAAGGGCTATGTGAATATGTTTCTATCAATCTGCATCTCATCATAATGTATAATTACAATGCACCAGTAAAAGTATATTTTAAAAATGAGAAGTACAAAGTTCCCTGAAATGTCAAGAATGTGATAGCAAAAATAAATAAATAAACAAACAAATAAATAAATAGGATCTAAGACTACTTTAAACCAAACCATTATATTCTATCAGACCACACTCTGACCTTGTTCATGTCTATTTCTATTATACCACAGAGAACTCAGAAATGAACCTGAAATAGCAATTTTATATATTAAAACAATAAATTGGTAAAAGCCATCACAGTGTAACCTCGTTTTCCCAGACCATTTAAAAATACATATTAGGAGCTGGGCACTGTAACACAAGCCTATAATCCCAGTACTTGGAAGTCTGAGATGGGGGAGATAGAAAATTCTAGGCAAGGAACTTAGTGAGACCTTGTTTCAAAATTAAAAAGAAATAACAAAAGTGTTTGGGGGTGCAGCTCAGTAGTAGAGTGGCCCTGGGATCAATCTCTAGTACTACAAAAAAATACATACTGTTAAGTAAATTTGAGATTTTTTTCACAGCACCTATTTTCAAAAACCTCCTGAGACACTCATGACCATTACTCTACTATCCTTTCATTCTGAAAATATGATACAAATGGAAACAAAATGTATTATTTGTTCCATTATTATCTAGGTGTCCACACTATCCTTTTCCCAGAAGAAATATGTTTTCCCAATTTACTGGTCATCATCTTCTGCTTTAAGCTTGGTGAAGGACTTCCATTCCCAGGGCCTTGGTACCCTCCCCTCCCTCAATCCCTGCCTCTCTATATACATTCTAAATTTGCAGCCCCCTTTTCAAGTCCTCTTCCTGGTGCTAATGTATTATTAAATATAGACTTTTCTTCTCTGAGTCTCAGTAAGTAATAGAAAAATATTTTTTTAGCACCTTCAGTTTAGGTCTTTTCTCATTTGTAAGTCCATGAATACAAACTATTTCCTGTGTCTCCTTTGTAGCTAGCAATAAGAATAGCAGTGAAAAGATTAGAAAGAACTCTGAACTCAAGGTGGGATTATCTGGGTTTCAGTTCTGCTTCAACAAGTAAATTGTCATGAGGGTAAGGCAGTTAACGGGTCTTTCTGAGACTTACATTTCTCTCTGAAAATGGAAATACTATACCCTGAAGATATACAAACACACACACACACACACACACACACACACACACACACAATGTGTGTGTATATGTGTATATATTTTAAGTATATGTACTTAAAATAATAATTAATAAAATATGAAAAAGAGCAGTTAATCAGATAAATATTTATTGAAAACAAGATAAAACAGAAGATGGGAAAGTCCATTGTAAACCCCAAAATGAATTACACATAGAATGGCATAATTATTAATAATATATTACCATTTACAATCCTAAGAATGAGTCATCATTAATCGAATCTTCATGATCTAAACAAAATAGTCGGAGGACACAGTTAGTTCTGGCATATATCTAAGTGGTAGAGTGGCCCTGATTTCAACTTCCAACACCCCCAAAAGAAAATAAAAATAAATATATTATTAAATATATATTTATTATTAAGTATATTATTAAATAATGCCTTGAGGTCTTATAAAGCATTCCCTACTCAGAATATTCTAAGGTTAACCAACTTCATTCCTGGCTCTTAATGTATGATCATAGCCAATTATTTCTAATTTAACTGATTTTTTTTCATATATCATCAGGAGTAATAATCTCTGTCTTACTAATTTTCAAGAGTAATTTTGAAATCGTATAAAGTAATAAATAAACTATAAACAAGTCAGATATAAAAATAAGTATGTATAAAGTATTTTGTACATTGTAGTATGACATGAAAATTATAGGTTTTTATTCTTCTTCTAGTGTTTTAGATGGTGCTTTTAGAAATCTGTTTTAGCTTGACCTTCCATGAAAAAAGCTTAAAGACAGCATCAAGTGTTGTATGGATTTGAAATTTGGCATCAAGAGGACTTAAATCAAACAGATTTTATTTCAAGTCTCTTTTCTGCTATTTATATAAACTGTGTCAACTGTATGGTTTAAGGTTAGAATTGGCTGAAAAAAGAACATGCCTACGATTTGGAAAGCAGAAGTGCAGTTGAGCCATTACTCCCTAAAAGGTATTGTGGTTAGACATGGCAAAGTCTGATACAATAGGGACAGAGGAGAATCACCACTCTGGTCCATCCTCTCCATTGCTCCACATCCAGCCAATATATGATTATACACTTGGATGCCAGCACCAATGTCAAGCTCAGACCTAGAAATTTGCCTGTAGATCCACAAAAGGGAAACTTCATCTCTATAAAAGCAATAGCATCCTCCAAATAGCAATTTCCATAGGTTCCTGAAAAGCCTCCACTCCCTTTTGCTGTCCACACTGGCTCTGAAAATGATGGCATCCCCACTATTTGTACCAGGCAGACTGGCTAGCAAGTGCCACTCTGATCCCGGGACTCCCTCTCTTCAGATACCCACTTCTCATAGCCTCCTACACTTGTGTAAGTACTTATCTCTATAATAAACCCCCAACTTTCTATAAACTTTAGTGTAGCTGTTCCCCGACTGATACAAAAATACATAATTCTAATGTATGTCATAAAGATATGGACATAACTGATACCTACCCAAAGCTCAGTGGTTTTTTTTTTTTTTTTTTGAGGTATAAAAATGTAGTATAATTAGTTTAAAATCAACGTGAATTTAGTTTTTATTTTGTCTAACAGGCTTTATTGTTGATAATATTTTGTAGCCCTAGAGTACTGTGAAATACTGAAGCTCTTGAGTAACAAAGAAACTTAGAAGCTACCTCCTCTGTATACACTACAAGGTGGATGAGGAAACTGACCTCCAGAAGTGTCACCTGAGTTGCTTAAAGTCCCTAAGACTCAGCAACTTGCAGTTCTGTTAAAAGCAGCTTTCTTAAGCCATTCCCTTAGTTGTCCGTAAGAGAACGTAAACAATCTCACTTGCTGGCTCTTCTTAATTCAGAATGCCTGTGTCTACGTTTTAAACATCCTCGTCTCCCATCCATGATCCTATTCCTTATTCTGCTTTTCACTTTCTATCTACAAGTTTATGTGCCCTATGGTATAATTTGTATTTCTCTTGTCTTGTTAAATGTATACTAATGTTTCTTCTCCCTTCTTCATTTTGGACTCAAGTAATAAAATAAACAAGTTCCTAATCATATCAGACATTCTGTGCATTTCTTATTAAATGCTGCTAGTAATATCCATGCCTCATTATTTCTGCTTACAGGATGTTACTTCAAAGATAACAAAGTAGGAGAGAGCTGATGCAGATTAGTTTTTTCATGAATAAAACTATCAAATGAATGGAGCATTGAAATCTATTCAGGTGGAGGAAACACACTCCATTAAAACAAGGTGTCAGTTCATGTTTATGAGCACCCATCTGAATATAATCATTAGAAATGAGAATTTCAGAGCTGGGCATGGTAGTGCATGCCTGGTGGGAGATGAGACAAGGGGACCACAGGTTTGAGAACAGCCTCAGCAACTTAGTGAGACTCTCAGCAACCTAGCGAGACACTGTTTCAAAATGAAAAATAAAGGGGGTTGGGAGTGTATCTTAGGGGAAAAATTCCACTGGGTTCAATCCCTGGGCGGGGGGGGAGAAGAGATTGTTTCAGAGAGGCATAAAATACCTATAGGTAGGTTTATTTCTTAGGTCAGCACTAGAAAGTTTTAGAAAGGCTATATTGCTCCTTCAAAACTCATTGGTAATACAATAGCTTTCTCCAAAATTAAATTTTGCCTTGCCTGAGAAAGATTTCCTCAAAACATTTCACTTTACTGGCACTTTTTTTTCTTTTGCCTAGAATATTCTCAGGATAACTTTTATTTATTATTACTAGATAATGATAAATTCAGCCATTTATTTTAACAAGTATGTTAACTGCAAATTTAGTTTTTCATTATTTATTCTGATGACATTTATGAATTCTCTCTCTTTTCTGCCAAATTTGATGAAAAATGTTTGGGACATAGAAAAAAAGTCCATTCTAGTCTAAATTTTGTGAGAGCAAAACACTGTTTTGATTCATCAGAAATATACTATCTACCTAGCACTCATCTGAAACAAAATAAGAGCTCAATAAATAACTAATGTTTAAAAAAATTATTGAAAAAATGAATAAAAATACTCTGGTTGTAAACAGTTTGCAGACTGGTGTAGATAGTTATCTGTTAATAATAAATGTATTATTAATCATATAAGTGGGTTGTAGGGCTATAGGGGCTGAGGGAGAAAAGTCTAATGGATATTCTGAGTTCAAGAGTTCCACTGTAAAAAGTGAGTTTGTGCCTTTTTCATAAGCTGAAGTAAGAAACTCACCTGTAGTGAAACAATGAAAAAGAAAGAAATGCTTTATCTGGATGCAGTAGGGCAAGAAGGAAGTTGAAATGATAAAACATAAAAGGACCCCAGATATTTTGTACAAGATTCTATTTTAAGAATGTGTTATCACTCATGGGGTCTCTAAAAAGCCAAAAGGAGGTAAGATTCCAAAGAAGTGAATGGCTTTGCTAAAAACTTAGAAGAACTTGACAGAAGACAGGGAGGCCTTATAGTCTGATCCACCAATCTTGTTGAATGTCTTCAGAACTATCCCAAAGAGACAGAGCAATAAAACAAGAACTAGCAAAAGGCCACTCACCCAAACTAAGAAAATACAAAACAAAAATAACTTCAGGGCATTACTTTCATCCCTATTGGCTTTGCCAATGAGTAAGGAATTAACTACAAAAGGAACTGAGAAATCATATATGAAAATCTGTGTCCTGGCAAAGGAGACACAGAGCTCACCAAGTTCATACTAATGGGCGGGGGTAGCATTTGGCATATTTATAATAGGTCTAAGACTATAAAATCTGTGGGTAAACCACAAACATTTTAAGTTCAGTTAGAAAATCAAGAATATCTGGAGTAGTAAGAAAAATATGAAGCTCAAGTCTAAAATTAAACCCATGAGTATAAACAATTAAACCAAGAGCCAGGTGTTGGATGCAAAATCAACTAAAATTTTAGCGACTTCAGTGTTATTTTAGCTGGCAGGAATCATTTCAGGAGGCTGGAAGGCACAGCTTGCCGTATCCAAAAGATTGAGCTTACATCCCAAACTTAGAATAGAGCCTTTCCTGGTTATGCTGTTGGTATTTTAAGAAACATGACAGCCCCATCTGCCATCCATATGAGAAATCACTCTTTCCAAGATGTCACTGAATTTATGCCTATAACCCCAAACTAACAGGAAAAGGAAATATCATTCTCCCCCATCTCCTTCCAAGAAAGGTTTAATGTGCAATAGTCTAGCACTGTTTCCAAGAAGATAACCAAAGATTTTTTCTCTACAAATACATATCATGCATGTCAGTATTCAGAGAATATGAGATAGAAAAGAGTAGCAATACCCACAATGATTATTTTTAACAGGAAATCTCCTCACCAACCCCTCACTAATCACTATTCTACAGTTATTATTTCATTTAATCCTTACAATATAATCTAGTGTTTACCATAATCATTTACTAGATGAAAAATATTCATAGAAAAGTTAAGATACTGGTTCAGTCGTCAAAAATTACAAAGTTAGAGAACTTGGATTCAAACTCATAGTTTTCTGATGCCAAATTTCATGCTCTTAACTATTCTGATATGATGTCTCTGTAATCCAATCACATCTCTGGTTACAATCTTTAGACAGCCCCCATCATACGTAGCAAGGTTCTTCATTCAGCTATAAATTGGCTAGGGATAGAAGTCTTGGTGTCTATGAACATGGATGAGGAAAAAATGAATCTTGATTTTCACCAACCTCTAATGCACATCAGCATATGCTTAAATTATGAATGCAGGCAAAACGCTCAAGCATCTGAGCAGTACCTCTACCTTTGTCACAATAGAAACCACAGATAATTTTTTTATGTCAACTTACAGTACAAATATTTCAAAATATTATTCTCATCAGCAATTGAACATTTATTCTGTGCCAAACACCTCTAAACACATCTATTGGACTGTTTAATTCCCACAACCACCCTGTGAGTTAGAAACTACTGTTGTGCCATTTTACAGATGAATTAACTGAAGTGATAACAATAATCTTGCAAACACAAATATTTTGCAAATGGCACATTTCTAGAAGGTGAAAGTGGTGGCCTTCAAACCCAGGCATTCTGACTTCAGAATGCATCCGCATCTGTGTGCCACTGCTGTGCATTCCCTCCCAGGCTGCAAATGCACAGAACACAGCTCTGAGTTTTGCACTTCAGGGCCCAGATAACACTCAATGTCACACTTTGGGTTTAATCAGAGCTCATTGGACATTTGGGGAAAAAGAATATATGAATCATCTCAGATAGATATGCAGGGATCACAGTGTTTGAGACAGTGAAAAATAATGATAGCCTCTCAAAAAAAATTAAAAAAACTTAGCCAGGCATGGTGGCACACACTGTAATTTTAGTACTTGGGAGGGTGAGACAAGAGGATCGGGGTTTGTGGATATCCGCAGCTACTTAGTGAGGCACTCCACAATTTATTGAGACCTTGTTTCAAAATAAAGAATAAAAATAGGAATGTGGGTGTAGCTTGGAGGTAGAATGCCTCTGAGTTCAATCCCTAGTATTGCAAAATAAATAAATAAATAAATAAATAAATAAATAAATAAATAAATAAATAAATAAAATTAAAACATTTTTAGTGGCATTATCAGCTGTGAATGTAGGTATTTTTACTTTATTGAGCAAAGTAAGGTCTGAAACTCAATTAATTGCTCTGTAGATGTTAGTGGTCATAATGTTTCTTTTTCTGTTATTATCATTGCTCTTATTAATACAGTGAGTTAGGAGAGAATGTTTAGGATCCTCATTGCACATCAGAAAACAGAGTCCTGAGCAGGTTGAAAGATATGGTAAAGATTATGGTCTAGTTCTGTTTCAAAGACAGAACTGAAATTAGTGGCTTTTCATTTCCAGGCTGGGGCTAAGATCAACAGAACCCAGAGTTCTAAGCTAATCTCAGAAATCATACCTGCTTTAATAGCAAAGAGTAAAAATGAAATCCATTCATTACTGGTCTATGACATTTAGTAGCATTCAGGAACTCAATTTCTCTGATCATCTTTATTCATTTATTTAAAACAGAAGTTTTGATGGGAAAAAAATTGAAGGCAATTTATGTGCTTAACCAGCACCAGAAAATTCAAGATGTTATGCAACTTCAGCTTTTAAAAATAGCAGTTTCTTCCACCTCAGAATCACAAGCTTGGGGAAAATAACCAACCTTTGTTTTGAAGTCCCTTGCTTTTGTCATTTCATGGCAAATTCTAAAGTGCTTAAAGATAACATCTTTGATTCATTCTGGCTGGAAAGATGAAGCCAGTCTAATAACAAATGCTGGTATTCCAACTTCAAAGGACAGAGACTGCCAAGTCATTTTGTATTTATGATCATTCTTTCTGAGGAATAAAGTGTTGCATAGACTGTATGGACAGAAAGGGGGGAAATTAAATTTAACAGCTTCCTGCAACAGACATGTCTTCCTCTAGAGACAGCTTTAATTATCTTAACTGTAATAAGAAGCTAATTGTTGGTCGCCTTCCCTCTGCCAGCGTTCTCCAAGTTCAGTCCCCAAACAGGCTGACTGCCTTCAAAATAAATAGAGATTCATCGCAGGGATGGAGGAATGTGAGCAGCTCAAGCTGGAGGCAGCGACCCAAGCAGAGCATCCTGCGTTAAATCTCTTACTTTCACCGTGACTCATAACAAATGACAAATTAGCCCTGGTTTGAACTCAACAGCTGCCCACTCTCTCCACCTTGGTCCCACTCCACTCCCCTAGCCCTGTCAATATCATCTTCTATTGTCTCCTATCTCTGTTAAAAATACCATGATCTATCCAGTCACCTTGTCCCCTCATAGTCCTACAACATCTCTGCTCAGCTGTGTTAGTCACTTTCCCAATACCTGCAGAGATGCTAAGGAATGCTGGTCATGGTGGTGCATGCCTGTAGTGCCAGATTTGAAAGGCTGAGACAGGAGGATCCTAGGTACTAGGCCAGCCTCAGAAACTTAGTGAGAGCTTCAGCAACTTAGCAAGACCCTGTTTCAAAATAAATAAATAATAATTAATAATAATAATAATAATAATAATAATAATAATAATAATAAAGGCTTAGCCATGTAGTCTGGAGGTAGAATGTCCCTGGGTTTAATCTTTAGCACCAAAAAGCTAAAAGGTGCCTGAGATACTAAGGAATTACATCTTCTTTATACTATTGTTTTGCTCCTTCCCTCCCTAACATGGTGAGCTCACCTTATAACTTTAGGGTTGTGTTAAAAGCAAAAATAACCATCCCAATCTTTGTGGCATAGAAAAGAGAGGGGGATTATGCCTTTAAACTAAAAGGAAACATGCTGTGACAGGGATATCATACTCATCAGCACCTAGATGGCCTCTCCCTGAGAAGGGCTTAGAAAACATTCAGATTTCAACTAGCAGCATCCCAAACTTTTCAACTCAGCAGGCATCCCAAAGCTTTTGCCTCACTAGCATATTTTCCATCAATAGATTATAGCTGAGAAAAACAACTCAGAACTGGATTTCTGATAGCACGACATCATTTAGTTTACTGTTCATGTTAAAAATAATTATAACTTTTCTTATTTTAGTAAGGTTTATAGTTTTCCCAATATTAATAAAATAATGTTTTTTCTTTTTCAGTTTTTTTAAATTAACACATAAATTTTGATTCCTAGACCATATAGTAGTTTAATTTTAAATTTTAAAAAGGTTCACCACACCACATAATAATCAAATTGACTAATGAAGAGGCCAAGGAGAAAATCTTAAAGAAAACAAAAGTAAAAGACCAAGTAACAATTAGAGGCAAACAAATTAGAATCACTCCAGTCCTCCCAAACCAAGTCATGAAAGCCAGAAGGGCTTAGAGAAACATATTCCAAATTCTGCAAGAAAATAACTTGCAGCCAAGATTCTCCTACCCAGAAAAACTATTTCTCAAAATTGATGAGGAATACAAACCTTCTATGACAAACAGAAGCTGAAGGAATTTATGTCTTCCAAACCAGCAGTAGAGAAAATACTCAAAGAGATTAGTTACAAAGAAGAACTAACAAGTAAATGTCACAACCAGAGAAATAATAATTTCCAGGAAGCAAACAAATAAGAAGAACAAACCCTATCTCAAACAGAAGTTAAAACTCAAACTTAGAAATTAAAAATCATTTTTCAATATTCACACTGAATATAAATGGCCTTAACTTCCCAATAAAAAGATACAAGGTGGTAAAATTAAAAACCAAAATCCATCTATATGCTGCCTGCAAGAAACACACTTTACCAGCAAAGATTCCCACAAACTAAAGGTAAAGGGCTAAAGCAAAAGAACTCAAAGACAAGCTGAAGTAGCAACTATGATATCAGACAAATTAGACTTCAAGCCTAACCTTATCAGAGAAAGCAGGTCACTTTTTACTAGTAAAAGGAACAACTCAGCAAGAGGAAATAAAAATAGTCAACATTTATGCCCCAAATATAGGTATAGCCACTTTCATAAAACAAACTCTTCATGATATAAAGCCACATATAGATCCCAATACAACAATAATGGGAGACTTCAATACTCCTCTGACATCACTAGACCAATATTCTAGACAAAAGGTCAGTAAAGATCCCTCAGACATAGAGAATACCATAAATCAAATGGACCTATTAGACACATACGGAATATTTCACCCAACTATAGCTGAATTCACATTTCTATCAGCTGCCCATGGAACTTTCTCCAAAATAGACCACATTCTGGTCCACAAAGCAAGCACTAGCAAATACAAAAAAAAGTAACATAATTCCCTGTATCTTTTCAGACCACAACAGAATGAAACTAGAAATCAACTATAAGAAGATCCAAAGTAACCATGTAAACAAATAGAGACTGAACACCACATTGCTGAATTAGGAATGGGTCATAAAAGAAGAGGAGAAATTAAAAAAAAAAAAAACTTCTAGAAACAAATGAAAACAGATATACAATGTATCAAATCCTCTGGGACACCTTGACTGCAGTACTACAAGGAAAATTTATTGCACTGAGTGCCTACATCAGAACAGAAAATAACCAAATAAATAACCTAATGACACAGCTCAAAGTCCTTGAAAAACAAGAACAGTCTAACCCCAAAGCCGGTAGAAGACAGAAAATTATTAAAATCAGAGCATAAATTAATGGAGTAGAGAATAAAAAAATACAGAAAATCAATAAAACCAAAGGCTTTTTTCTTAAAAATAAACAAGATAGATAAACCATTAGTCAACCTAACCAAAAGAAAGAGAGCATCAACTCAAATTACCAAAATAAGAGATGGAAAAGGTGATATTACCACCAATAGTGTGGAAATCCAGAAGATTATCAGAAACTACTTTGAAAAACTATACTCACCGGGCGTGGTGGCACACGCTTGTAATCCCAGCATTCGGGAGGCTGAGACCGGAGGATCTGGGTTCGCGGACAGCCTCAGCTACCTAGTGAGGCACTCTGCAACTTAGTGAGACCCTGTTTCAAAATAAAGAATAAAAAATAGGGCTGGGGGTATAGCTCGGAGGTATAACACCCCTGAGTTCAATCCCTAGTACCGCAAAAAAAAAAAAAAAAAAAGGAAAACTATACTCAACAAAATGGAAAATTTAGAGGAAATTGACGAATTTCTAGACACATATAACCTTCCTAATTTGAGTCAAAAAGATATAGAAAACTTAAACCAACCAATAGCAATCAAAGAGATAGAAGGAGCAATAAGGAGTTTAACATCAAACAAAAGCCTAGGACCAGATGGTTTTCCAAGTGAATTTTATGAAACCTTTATAGAAAAGCTAATCCCAATACTTCTCAATCTATTCCATGAATTGGAAAAAAAAAAAAACAAAAAAAACCGAACTCTCACAAACACATTCTATGAAGCCAACATCACATTAATACCAAAGCCAAATAAAGACAGCTCAAGAAAACTATAGGCCTATATCACTGATGAACTTGGACACAAAACTGCTAATCAAAATATTAGCAATGCACATTCAAAACCACATCAAGAAAATTATACACCATGACCAAGTTGGGCTCATCCCAGGGATGCAAAGCTGGTTCAACATAAAAAAAATGATTCATGTAACTCACCACATAAACAGAATCAAAGACAAAAATCACATGATCATTTCAATAGACTCTGAAAAAGCACTTGGTAAAATCCAACACCCATTCATGCGAAAAGCACTGCAGAGAATTGGAATAGAAGAAACATACCTCAACATCATAAAGCAATATACAATTGGTCCACTGCCAACATCATATTAAATAGGGAAAAACTGCTAGAGTTCCCACTAAAAACAGGATGAAGAAAAGAATGTGCATTATCACCACTTCTGTTCAATGTAGTAATTGAGACTCTAGCTAGAGCAATAAGGCAAGAGAAGAAAATCAAAGGCATATAAATAGGAAAAGAAGAGCTAAAACTATCCCTTTTTGTAGATGACATGATACTATACTTAGAAGATCCAAGTAACTCCACCAAAATGCTTATAGAACTGATCAACAAATTCAGCAAAGTGTCTGGATACAAAATCAACCTTAAACCTTAATCAATCCTCTAGGCCAACCATAAATACACTGAAAAATAAATTTAAAAAACAATTCCACTCAAAAAATAAAATACTTCGGAGCCGGGTGTGGTGGCGCATGCTTGTAATTCCAGCATTCGGGAGGCTGAGACCGGAGGATCTGGGTTCACGGCCAGCCTCAGCTACCTAGTGAGGCACTCCACAACTTAGTGAGACCCGGTTTCAAAATAAAGAATAAAAAATAGTGCTGGAGGTATAGCTCGGAGGTAGAATGCCCCTGAGTTCAATTCCCAGTACCGCAAAAAAAATAAATAAATAAAAATAAAAAAAAAATAAAATACTTTGGGATAAACCTAACCAAGGAGGTAAAAAACTTCTATAAGGAAAACTATAAAAAGTTGAAAAAAGAAATTAAAGAAGACCTTAGAAGATGGAAAGATCTTCCATGCTCTTGGATAGGAAGAATAAATATAATCAAAATGGCCATCCTCCCAAAAGTGATCTACAGATTCAATGCAGGACCCATTAAGTTACCAAGGTTACTCCTCCCTCATAGACATAGAAAAATCAGTCCTTAAATTCATTTGGAACAACAAAAACCCCAGAATAGCCAAAGTAGTTCTTAGCAATAAGAATCATGCAGGAGGCATCATAATACCTGATTCCAAACTATAATACAAAGCCATAGTAATAAAAACAGCATGGTATTGGCACAAAAACAGACACATAGACCAATGGAGCGGAACAGAAGACTCAAAAACAAACACATACAATTACAGTCAATTGATTTTTGACAAAACAGCCAAAAACGTACACTGGAAAAATGACCCTCTTCAACAAATGGTGTTGGCAAAACTGGTTAACCTTTTGCAGAAAAATGGAAATAAACTCCACTTTCTCACCCTGCACAAGAGTCAATTCAAGATGGATCAGGTTCACAGGTAAAAACTTTCTCAAAAGACCCCAAAGGCACAAACAACTCAAAGGAATATTAATACATGGGATTGCATTAACCTGAAAAGTTTCTGTGCAGCAAAGGAAACTATCAAGAACATCAACAGAGAGCCCAACAAAAGAGAGAAAATGTTTGCCAGATACTCCTCCAATAGAGAACTAATATCTAGAATATAAGGAGAACTCAAAAAACTCACCACTAAGAAAACAAATAACTCAATCAAAAAATGGGCAAAGGATCTAAATAGACACTTCACAAAGAAGAAACAAAATGGCCAATGAATGTATGAAGAAATTTTCAATATCATTAGCAATCAGAGAGATGCAAATCAAAACTACCCTGAAATTTCACCTAACCCCAATTAGAGTGGCAATCATCAAAAACATAAACAACAACAAATGCTGGCAAGGGTGTAGAGAAGTGGAAACCCTAATACATTTGGTGAGATTTCAGATTAGTGCAACCACTTTGGAAAACCGTATGGAGGTTCCTCTGACAAATGGGAATGAACCTAGCAAATGGGAATGATCCAGCAACAACACCACTTCTGGGTATCTACCCAAAAGAATAGAAACCAAACTATCAGACCAATGCATGTTTATCTATGTTTATATCTGCACAATTCACAATTGCCAAACTGTGGAACCAGCCAAGATGTCCATTAACAGATGAATGGATTACAAAATTATGGGATATGTACACAATGGAATTTTGCTCAGCCATAAAGAAGAACAACATTATTTCATTTGCAGGGAAATGGATGGAACTAGAAAACATTATGTTAAGTGAGATTTGTCAGTCACAAAAAGTAAAAAATTGGATGCTCTCCCTAATATGTGGAAGCTAGGGAGAAAATAAGTCATAAGGGGGACTGTAGATGAAGAATGAGAAACATTAGATGAGCAAGAAGGTGACTTACCTGAAGGTGATGGGGGAAGGGTAACACCCTAATGTACATGATGTACTTTAACCAACATGTCAAAGTCAATCACTAAACTGAACCTGAGAAGAAGGGAGGGGGGTGGGAATGGGGTGGGAATTGTGGAAAGATCAAAAGAGAGATGTGTGCATGTATGCCTCTACCAGCTTGTACCTAACAAATATATATGATTACAATGAACCAATAAAAAATTTTAATTTTTAAAATTCTTAATTTTTTCCAGGAACTCTATGTTGTTGTTTATAATGGCTATACTAATTTATTCTCCAAAAAATAGTTGTCTTTTTAATTTTAAGTGTGTGTATATTTGTGTGCATGTGCGTGTGTGTGTGTGTGTGTGTGTGTGTGTGTGTGTGTGTGTGTGTTTTATTAGGGATTGAACCACCCAGGGGCATTCTACCTTTGAGCTACACTCCCAGCCCTATTTTTTTAAACAGGGTCTCACTAAGTGGCAGAGGGTGTCCCTAAATTATGGTGGAGCCCTTGAACATGTGATCCTCCTGTTTCAGCCTCCCAAGTGCTGGGATTACAGGCATGCATCACCATGCCTGGCACCCTTATCTGTTTCATATAGTCATTCTAGATGAAGTGAGGTGATATTTCATTGTGATTTTGATTTGCATTGACCTGATGATTAGAGATGTTGAGCATTCTTTATATCCATATTAGCGATTTCTTTGTATTCTTTTGAGAAATGTCTACGTAGGTCTATTGCCCTGTTGAAATGAATTATTAGTTCTTTGCTCTTGAATTGAATTCCTTATATATTTGAATATCAACTCCCTTGTCAGATATAAAAGCTTGAAAATATTTTCTCCCCTTCTCTTTACTCAGTTGATTGTCTATTTTTGTTTCACAGAAACTTTTTAGTCTGATTTAATTGCATTTGTCTGTTTATGCTTTTGTAATCTGTGCTTTTGAGGTCTTATCCAAAAGAATTTTGCCTATTCCAATGCCCTGAAGTGTTTCACATATACTTTGTTATAGTATTTATTTTTTATAGTTTTCAGGTCTTACATTTAAGTCTTTAATCCATTTTCAGTTAATAATGTGTAGGCAAGAAAACAGCCTAATTTTATTTTGTATGTGAATATCCAATTTTCCCTGCATCATTTATTGAGGAGACTGTTCTTTCTCCAATGCTTATTTTAGCACATTTTAAAAAGATCAGCTGGCTATACATGTACAGGTTTACTACTAGGCTCTCTATTCTTTGTTTCATTGGTCTACATGTCTGTTTTTATGCCAATGCCATGCAGTTTTGACTAGTATAGCTTTGTAATATATTTTGGAGCCAGGTGGCACATGCTTCATGTTATGTTCTTTTTTGTTCAAGTTCTCTTTGGTTGTTCATGATTCTGTGGTGTGTGTGTGTGTGTGTGTGTGTGTGTGTGTGTGTGTGTATTTCTGTATACATTTTAGAATTATTTTTTCTAGTTTTGTGAAGAATTCTGGTATTTTGCTAGGGATTATGTTGTATCTGTTGATTGCTTTTTGTAGTATGGACATTTTAAAAAATATTGATTATTCCAATTGATGAATATGGGATGCCTTTCCCGTTTTTGTGTCCTCCTTAATTTATTTCACCA
>PVLC010005981.1:5923-40231 GCA_004027655.1 Graphiurus murinus
AAAAAAAAAAAAAAAAAAAAAAAGAAGTGGATTGTATCCTATTTAGACCTCAAAACAATACTATAAGCCAGGCAATATGGTGCATACTTGTAGTCTAGTACTTGGGAGACTGAGATAGAAGGATCACAGATTCACAGCCAGCCTCACAACTTAGTGAGTCCCCTCACAGCTTAGTGAGACCCTGTTGCAAAATAAAAAGAATAAAATAGGGATGGGGATGTAGCTCAAAGGTATAATGTCCCTGGGCTCCATCCCCAGAACCACACACACACACACACACACACACACACACACACACACACACACACCACACACAAACACTATAAAATAAGTTATTTTATTAGCCTTATTTTATAGATGAAAAGAGGAAGACTGTACATTTCAGTTGTTCGAGACTTGGAACTCAACCAGTTGGAAGACTGCTCCTTGACAAGAGAATAAAATCAGTTAGAACTCAACAGAAGAAAGACAGTTGAAACAGGGTGGAATTGGATGAAGCACAGAGAAGGTAAGAATGAATGACAAGAGCTCAACACATTTCATCTGGTGAGCAGAGAGAGGAGGTGGTACCATCTTAGTGAGCCTATGCTGGGTTTGACAGCTGCTGGGACCTAGGGCTCTCAGAGACCAACTCCAGCAAAAAAGAAGCAGAATCTTGTTGAGCCGGTGATTGCAGAAAACTATCATCAAAAGCAATCACATTCTTCTCTCCATGCTCCAATACCTCAAGACTGAGACTCCCCAGACAACCCAGCAAAACTTCCCAGTGAACACCTGTGGCTGCAGCTGAACTTGGACTAAGAAATGACAGGACCTTCCTGCAGGGAACCCATGGCTACATCCCACCTCATCAAGTCCACTATGAATTTACAAACCAACCAGCCAAACTTCCTGACAAACTCCTGTGAATGCAGCTGAACACAGACCAATCAAGAAACAACAAGGTTTTCCTGCAGGGAGCCCAGTGGCTACAACCTGCCTCATCTATACCACTATCAATCTTCAGAACAACCAGCCAAATCACCCAGAGAATGGCTATGGATATAGCTGAACTTATACTTTCATTCAGGAACCTGAGCAGCACTCATTAAGACCATGAGATGCTGAAAAAGCACTTGACAAAATCAAACACTCAATCATGTTAAGAACACTGCAGAAAATCAGAATAGAAGGAGCTTACCTCAATATCATTAAGGCAACCTACAATAAACCCAAACCCAACAGCATATTGAATGGGAAAAACTCTGGGAATTCCCTTTAAAATCAGGAATAAGACAAAGATGCCCACTATTACCACTCTTTTTCAATATAGCACTCAGGACTTGACAGAGTTATAAGGCAAAAATAGGATATAAAAGGAATTCATATAGGAGAGGAAGAACCAAAATTATCTCTATTTGCTGATGACACAATCTTATATTTAGAAGACCCAGAAAGGATTAAACCAAAAGACTTCTAGAGCTGATTAACAAATTTGGCAAAGTAGCTGGATACAAAAATCAATCAAAAAAATCAGTAGCTTTTCTATATACCAACCATGAATCCACTGAAAAAGAAATGCAGAAAATAATTTCATCCAGAATATCCTCAAAAACAATAATATATCTAGGAATAAATCTAACCAAGGAGGTCAAAGATCCCTATAAAGAAAATTATAAAGCTCTAAAGAAAGAAATGGAAGATCTTAGATGAAAAGATCTCCCATGCTCTTGTATAAGCAGAACAAATGTTATCAAATTGGCCATTATACCACAAGTGATCTACAAAGTCAATGCAATCTCTATCAAAATACCAATGCCATTATTTACAGACCTAGAATAATCCATTATAAATTTCATGTGGAAAAACAAAAGACCCAAAGCAGTTAAAGCAATTCTCAGGAATAAGAACCATAAGGAGACGCTACTATTCCAGACTTGTAATTATACTATAGAGGTACAGTAATAAAAACAACATGATCCTGGCAAAAACCAGACACATATACTAATGGAACAGACTAGAATATACAGAAACAAATCCACACACTTATAGCCAATTGATTTTTGAAAAAGGTGTCAAACACATATGTTGGAGAAAAGAGAGACTTTTCAAAAAATGGTGTTGAGAAAATTGGTTATTCACTTGTAGAAAAATGAAATTAGATCCCATACCTCTCACACCATATGAGTCAACTCAAGATGGAACAAAGACCTGAAAATCAGACAACAAACTTTGAAATTACTATAGGATGGCATAGGTCCAACAATCCAACATATAGGCACAGGCAGAAAATTTCTCAAGAGGACCCCCAAAGCTCAAGAAATTAAGCAAAAAGTAATAAATTGGATGATATTAAACTAAAAAGTTTCTGCTCATCAAAGGAAGTTATCAAGAGTCTAAAGAGAGAGTCTACAGAATGAGAGAAAATCTTGGCCAGCTATTTCTCTGATAGAGGACTAACATCTAGAATATACAAAGTACTTAATAGTTTTAACACTAAAAGTAGTCCAATCAAGAAATGAGAAATTAAACACTGCACAAAAGAAGAAATGTAAATGTCCAATAAATACATGAAAATTTTTAAATATTATTAGCAATCAGGGAAATGCAAATAAAAACGATACTGAGATTCTTTCTAACCCCAATCAAAATAGTAATCATCAAGAAGTCAAACAACTGATGCTGGTGAAGAAATAGGAACTTTTCTACACTGTTGGTGGGACTGCAAATTAGTATAGCCACTATGGAGGTCAATGTGAAGATTTCTCAGAAAGTTAGAAATGGATCCACTAGTTGACCCATCTATATTACTCCTGCATATCTTTCCAAAGGTTCTGAAATCAGAATATTTTAGTAATATATGCATATCCATGTTATATCAGCACATTGATAATAGCCAAATTATGGAACCAAAGTAAGTGTCTATCAACAGATGAGTAGATTACAAAATTATGGGATACTCACAATGGAATTCTACTCAGCAATAAAGAATGGATGGACCTGGAGAAGAACATTATGTTAGGTGTGATTAGCCAGTTACAAAAAGTGAAGGGTCATATGTTTCCTCTCCTATGTGGGAGCTGGCAAGTAAGTGGGATACCAGAGGGACTTCAGATAATGGAAGAAAAACTCCAGTGGAGTGAGAGAGGTGATGGTCTAGGCTAAGGATAGGGATAGGGGAATCACTTTCATTGTTTTATGTACATATTTGAAAATATCAATGTCAATATCAATATCCTGTATGGAGAAAAAATAGGAAAGTTAACCAACTTCAGTTCGCACAAATAGTAAGTGAAGTCAGGATTCCAACCCATGAAGATGAGCTCCAGTGTTCATTTTCTTATCTAAAAAGAGTTGAAAGTGATGTTCTTAGGAATATCATCAAATTTCTATTGGCATTTTTTATAAAATCATAATAGAATTTCTCAAATGCCTTTAGTACCTAGCTGCACTTCAGAATCCAATTACCTTTGAAATAACCATAAAATTTTTTGTTCTATCATTAAAAAGTGAATAGTGATTTATAATTTACTGATTGAGATAGATTGATTGGACCTCTGTCTCATAATCCTCTCAAAGTAATTAATAATGCACATGAATTTCTCACTAGATTTTCTAAGGGTCCATGTTGCTTTTGTTCAAGTGTACTTTTACCTGGCCTCTGGAGTGTTTCTGTTGAAAATTATGACAAAAAAATTAGATTTAATAAAATTTTGACTCAGTATATCTATATATGTTGTCACACCATACGATAAAAAGAAATCTTTCAATGTTAGGCCTAACTCAGAAGTTAGAGAAGAATACTGATGGGTTTTCTTCCCCTTCTCCCTTGCCCCACACTTTCCACATGCTAACCCATGTTCAATATTAAGTGTAAATTGCATCACTTGAGACAGATAAAGATGGAGATCACCTATATGTGCTTTCTCATGGAAGCATAAGGTTTCCATCTCAGAATTTTTTCTCTGTCTTCAGCCTATGACAATATGCAAAATAGGGAACTATATTCATTAGTTACATCCTGAATGATTGGTATCCTCTAATAAACCCATGAGGATACAAAGTTTGCTTTTTTTTTTTTTTTTTTGGTAGTACTGAGGATTAACCCTAGAGGTATTCTACCTCTGAGTTACACTCCCAGCCCTATAGTTTAGTTTGTTATTCTTTACTTTGAAACAGTCTCACTAAGTTGTGGAGGGCCTCACTAAGTGGCTGAGGCTGGCTGTGAACCTGCGATCCTTCTGTCTCAGCCTTCCAAGTAGTGGGATTACAAGCTTGTGCCACCACCATGCTCAGCTTGTTTTGTGTTTTTTTTTTTTTTTTTCTTATAAGAACCACCATCTTTCTCATTCTCTCCTCTTCAATTTCTTTTTTCCCTCAAGTATGTTTTGGGATCTCTTCTCCCATTAATCTAATACACACCAGAGATGAAAAGATGTGTAAGAATTTCCATTTGAAGCGGGAAGAATTACACCATGTAAGGAAGTATTCAATGTTCTGGCAATTCCATATAACAATGGTGCCATCACTGATGGGAAGTGAAATTCTTTTAAGACTTAGTATATAAAATATAAATATCCCTTGGTATCATTTCAAAAACAGTCTCCTTACTTAGTGCCCACTCCCTTAACATTTTACTACCATTTTCAGTATTATTCTAGGAAACCATTTGGATGAAAACGACATGTTTATGAAAGTCTCCTTGCTTTGTCCAATAAAGCTTTTGAAGTCTTAGACATAATAATGTCATGAACTTGGACAGTCCCTTCACCAAGGAATAGAGTGTTATAACTACCAAGTGCCAACTCCCCAGCCTGCCCAGCATTTCTGTGAGTAAACCCTCATGTATTTTCCCCAACATAAAATAAGAATATAAAACTAAGATAATAATATACCTCTTCTCTTCCCCACTCCTCCTTTCCTCACACCACTGTTTGATTTCTTTTTTTTTTTTTTTTTTTTTTTTTTTTTTTTTTTTTGCAGTACTGGGGATTGAACTCAGAGGCATTCTACCTCCGAGCTATACCCCCAGCCCTATTTTTTATTCTTTATTTTGAAACTGAGTCTCACTAAGTTGCGGAGGGCCTCACTAGGTAGCTGAGACTGGCCGTGAACCCGGATCCTCTGGTCTCAGCCTCCCGAATGCTGGGATTACAAGCGTGTGCCACCACTCCCGGCTCTTGATTTCTTTTTTTAAAATGAGTTATTAGAAAATAAAATTTAAGATTATAAAATTGGCTATGCCACATATGTAGACATATCTAATATTTTAGTGTCTCCCCCATTAACATCTTATATAATTATAGTACACCATCAAAGTAAGGAAACTGACATTGATGCAATTCATAGAACTTATTTTTATTCCATCAGTTATATGTGCACATGTGTGTGTGTGTTTGTGTGTGTGTGTGTGTGTGAGAGAGAGAGAGAGAGAGAGAGAGAGAGAGAGAGAGAGAGAGAGAGAGAGAAAGAGAACCTTTTATGGATTGCAATAATTTGGAACTAGAGAGAGAGAAGCTACCATTTTATCGCATATGTAGCTCTATGTAACTATCAGATATCAGAGCAACTGAAATCCTTATCTTTACCATTATCACAGGATTGTTCACCCCCACACACCTTTATAGCCACATCGATCGCAGTCCTAGACCCATGTCTAATCCCTACTCATCACTAATCTATTTTTAATATTTATTTTTATGGTCATTCATTAACATTACCTAAATAAATGTATGTGTTTTCTCCATAAGTTTTCAAAAATTTATTGGTGATGTATGTACAAGAGTGCAATTGGTGGATCATATGGCAAGTCTATTTTCAGTACAGAAAGTATATGCCAAATTACATTCTGGAATGGCTGTACCATTGTACATTCCTGAATGCAATGGATGAATGATGCAGGTTCCATGGACCCTTCCCAGCAGATTGGGTTATTAATATTTTTTTATTTTTTTAGCTATTCTAGTAGATGTGTAGTGATATCTAATCTATCTTTTGTTTGCATTTCTCTGAGGGCCAGTGATAGTGATGATATGATGACCACCATGATGACAATGACATTTTAATCACTCAGTCCTGTTCTGAGCACTGCTGCTCAGCAATGCCTTTCCTTGACCCTCAGATTCTTACTCAAATAACAACAAACATATTTTCATGTGTTTACTTTGCATCTGTGTGCTTTCTTCAGTTAGATGTCTAAGTATGTCTCTTACATGTTTTCAATTGAATTATTTGCTTTCACTACCTTAATACTTTTATTGGTGCATTGTAATTATACATCATAATGAGGTGTAGAGTGACAGGAACATACATGTGAACAAGACCTGGTGTGTTTTCTCCTCCAGATCCCATCCCACCCTCTCCTCTTCCATGTACATGTCACTGAGATTGGTATTGATGATTCCATATATGTATATAGCATAGTTTAAACTATTACCTTTATTATGTCTCTACCCTCCTTCCCTCTATACCAAACTTCCTCCACACTCCATTGGAGTCTCTGTTCCTTTATCTGAGGTCTCTTGTTACCCAATTTCTCTGTACCTTCTATATATGAGAAAGAAAAAAACAACTGTTCACTTCCTGAGACTAGCTAATCTCACATACATAATTTTCTCTAGTACTCTCCATTTCCCTGCAAATGACATAATTTTGTTCATATTTATAGCTGAGCAAAATTTTATAATGTTGAGCTTTGAGAGTTCTTTATACATTCTAAAAACAAGTCCTATTTTGTAGTACTAGAGATTGAACCCAGGAGGATTATTCTACTGAGAGACATTCCCAGCCCTTTTCACTTTTTATTTTGAAATAGGGTCTAGCTAAGTTAAAGAGCATGGACCTTAAACCTTTGGTTCTCCTGTCACAGCCTCCCAAGTCCTAGGAATACGGGGATGCACCACTGCACTTGACTACAAGTCTTTCTTTATATATGTGATTTTAAAATATTTTTTTCCAAGTCTCTTTATCCTAATAGAAAGGCTTTTTTACGGAACAAAATTTTTTAATTTTGATGAAATCCAACCTCACTTTTTAAAAATGTATTACCATAGTTTGGATCTAAAATTGCCCCAGAAGTCCATGTTCATAGGCTTGGCTCTCAGTTCGACACCTGTGGGAGGTCTAGTCGAAGGTCACTGGGGACACGCCCTTGGAGGAGCACATAGCACCTGGTATGTTTCCCTCCAGAGCCCACTCAGCTCCCTCACCCTCTCTGTACATGTTATTGAGATTGGTGTTGATAATTTTGTTTATGTACATAGCACATTTGAACTTTCCTTCAGCAAGTCTCCTACTTCCCACCTTCCTCCTGTAACCCCCTTCCACTCTTTTAGCTAAATCTTTTCCCGGTTAGCTAAAGTCTCTTTTTTTCTCCCAATTTCTCTCTAGCTTCCACATATGACCTATTTTAAAACACAGGGTTCTTCTCATGTCCCTTTTCACTTTGGTAGTAATTTATTTTCATTTAAATTATATTTATGACAAAATAATGATATTCTACACACAAAATAATATATAATTATATATTTCACTCCAGATAGTTTAAGAAACAAGTATTGAACCAGCACTTCCTACCTTACATAATTTCGATACCATAAAAAGGTTGCATTATTTGTATTGCACATTGTAGTTTAACAGATATGGAATTTCCTTTTTGAGTCACTCTAAAATATTAAAGTTTAATCTCAATTTCTTATGTTATAAAGTCCAGCCCACTAAAGGACTGTTTGCCTATTAACACAACAAAGTGGCCTATACTTTAAGTTAGTGTTTGATTTAAATTTGGGAATCTTAGAAGCAACAATGCAATTAATATTGGCAGTCATACAACTTAATAAGGTTTTCTAAGTATTTTCTTGCAGTAAGCTCTCAGAAGTAGAATAATAGGAGCCGGGCATGGTGGTGCATGCTTGTAATCCCAGCATTTGGGAGGCTGAGACCAGATGATCCAGGTTCAAGGCCAGCCTCAGCTATCTAGTGAAGCACTCCACAACTTAGTGAGACCCTGTTTCAAAATAAAGAAAAAAAAATAGAGCTGAGGGTGTAGCTCAGAGGTAGAATGCCCCTGAGTTCAATCCCCAGTACCTCAAAAAAAAAAAAAAGTAGAATAATAGGTCTTTTTAATTTCCTCCTCAGATTATATAAATTAACTTATTTTGTGTTAATAGCATAATTTTTATTGCTACTGAACAGATGGTTTTATTGATAATGGAGATGATAATGACTGATGATGATTATTATTATTACTATTATTGGTGCATTGTTATATCTCACAATGAGGCTCAAGTGATAAAATCATACATGCACACGGTACTTCATGTGTTTCCTTCCAGATTCCACTCTACTTGCTCCCCCTCCTTATACATGTTATTGAAATGGGTATTGATAACTTTATATATGAACATAACATTATTCAACTATTTCCTTCATCAAGTCTCCCAGTTTCCTCCACAAGTTCCCTTTTATTATTTATCCTACCAATATCTCTCCTCATTTATCTTAAGTCTCTTTTGTTTTCCAATTTCCCTTTAGCTTCTACTAGACTATGTCTATTTTTTCTACATAAAAAGTAATGTATCCTAGAATAGCTAAAGTGATTTTGAAAAAGAAAAACTATCTTAATATTTTCACTGGGGATATTTTTGTAACCTTAAAAAAACTACAATAAGATGCACAGCTAACACATGGAAATAAACTTTTCAAACAGAGTCTTTTTGAAAGGAGTAATTGCTAACATATTTCCAGTAGAACAAACATGACCATTTCTAAAATCAATCTTTCTACAGAAGGGAAATAGATATATGGTTAAGAAATCTCACTACACCATCATGCAGAAATGAATTTAGCAAAGGTCAATAATTGCCTTTCTTTTAGATTTCTAAAATATTATTTTTTAATTTTAAAAGAAAATTCAGAAAAGTATAAAAACTTTGAAAATTTTCCATAATCTCATAACACAAAACTAATCCTCCTGGACATTTTGTAGCATGTTCTGTCAAGTGATTCTCTATGTGATATTAATTGATAAGAGATCATGAGGATTTTTCTATATCATTGAACAGTTTCTAAATATTATTAAATTTGATTTTTTGTGAGGTGATTTTTAAAAATTATTTTGAGAGATGTGTATTCTCCACCTACCTACTACTTTCCTATTTATTTAACTTTATTTTTCAAATTTCCTAAAGATAGTATATCATTTTATTATGCAGAATATCTTAGTTTTTATGTGGTATAATTAATAATCTTTTTATATTTTTCATTTAGAGAATGACCTTTCCCATGCTTGAGTAAGGTAAATATTTACATAACTTTTCTTCTAGTTCTTTTTAGTTTTTGTTTTGTTTCCTTTCTAAATGCACAATTTTAATTTGTAGTATGTTGTGACACAGGATCTCCTTTTTTTGTTATCAGTTCTTTCAAGGCCATCTCTTACCTAACCTATTTGTCCAGTGAAAAGAAAGGCCAATTTCACCACTTGCTAAGTTTATGTATAGTAATATAGGCATAAGAACACCAGACCCATGATTCAGTTAGGATCAGACTCTGTCCTTGCTTTCAATCTACCAATGGCTAGGCATCTCTATCATAGAGATACAGCCCAATTAGACATCCCACCTGCAATTTGGGAAGCAATATGCAGTTTTCTGGGTGCTCTATTTGCTCCTACTGGATCCTCTGAGCCTGCTTAGGGTTCTCAGAAAAAGACATTTTACATGAAAATAATATCACTGAGATCTCAAGTAATTTAGGTACTCTTAAAAATTTACACTCTACAATAATAATGATGCATGTATACACACACATACACACTCATACATTTTTATAAAGAGAGACAATACATAAAAATGTGCAGATGTTAAAAGAACTTGAGGACATTCCTAGATAGAAAAAAAATAGGTAAATAAAGGTTGTATATAATTAATTTATTTCTTGAACAGGAGGGATGAATTCCTTGATAGTGAGGTCTGCTGTAACACAAAATACATCTTAAGCAGAGCAGATTTTACCTCCTGAGGCTATGAAGTTGTTACTCCTTCAGTTAAGCAGTGGTAATACAGGATTAGGTCTTTACCATAGAACAAATGTCAAACAAAACCATTTTTTTACTCACCTGGCTATATTTATCTTAAAATTAGACTAACTTATTTCCCAAATATTAAGTATAAAATAGAAGAAAAATAACAATTATGTAAGTCAGCATATTTAGTTAAGACAAAGTTCTGAGAATGTTGCTTATCTAACATTGTATAAGACAAACTAACTGGTTTGTTATAGCACATGAGATTACAGAGACACGTTACAATTAAATTTATAGCAAAAGCTTTGGAGAGTCAAAGATGGACCCTTAAGGTGTATCAGGTTGAGATATATGTTTTTGTGAAGGTACCTCCTTTGACATTGCACATCAAGGTTGGTTTCCTTCAACATATGCCTCAGAAGAACCCTAGAGAATGTGGGAGTGCTCAAAAATGCTGGGAGATCATCCCCTCATATGCATTTTTTTCCTGACTAGTGAATCATGTTCATCCATCAGAAATGGGATGTGTTGTTTAAAGATGCTAGGCCCTACTTTCAGCTCTTTTATGAATAAGCACTCATCTTCTAAGGGGAAAAGGTTTGGCCAGAAAAAAAGAGAGAAGATTTTACCCCAGTCTTGTAACTCGCTATTTTAAGCAAAGTTTACACAATTAAATAGCAACAAACAACAACAACAACTGCAAAAGAATACTAAATAAGGGGTAGAAGAGGGAAAATGGACCCTTGCCTGACCTCTAAGGACAGCATCAGCTGCCACCCTTATTGCCATTGAAACTGAAAAGCATGGGGGGGTCCCCCCTGCCACCGGAGATTACGAGCAAAAGGGCAGGCCAAGTTTATGTTCTGTTGGTCAGTGAAATTGAAGGACAAGTGTTTTACACATGCACATACATATATACATTTAAAAAATAGGGGGGTGGAAGACAACATTTTGGCAAACTCACCAAAATTGATGTCTCTGACCTGTCTCCCTTTGATGTCTCCCTTTGTGGAACCAAATATGTTGTAATTATCCAAGTTCAGTAGTCCCTGAGGCAGTTTATGGTGGTCAGGTAGTCTAGTCAGCTTTAGGAAGGATGATCTCAGTCCAGTAGTCCTAAGGTGGCTCCTAGTACTCTGGTCAACCTTAAGGTACTCAGGCTGAATGGGTTCTTCATTATCTGATTGACAAATGAGCTGGCGAGTGTCCTAAATTATAGATTTCTCAAAATATCATATCTGTCTTGTTATCAATGTATAAGGCAATAATACTTTATTTTAGTTAACTGTAGGATCTACAGATTTCTGAGGAATTTGAGAGTCTGGCCTGAGAAAGAGAACTAGTTTTGGGAGTAAAGACTGAAGTACTTCAGCTCCAGGTTCTCATTTAAGTTATATTTTACTTTCCCTTCCTGTCTGTCTCCTTTCAACCTACTTATTTTTTCTATCCTACATAAGGTTCATATAATCAGCCAGTGAATATTGGCTATAAATAATACCAAGACTTCAATCTATAGCCCAGAATTTTTCCAAATGCTTCAGAAAGAATAAGAGATTTTACCTACATCATTCCATAAATTAAAGCTTTTGACAAAGGTTCACAAAACAATCATGAATAAGATGAAAAGAACTACAATAGAGAATAAGAAATAGAGAGGGGAGAGAGACAGAAAGAAAGTGGGGAGAAATATTGGAGTAAACCTGGAAGTATGGGTACAAGAAAGAGAGAAAAAGGGAAATGGCAAAAAAAAAAAGTATAAAAAATAAAATCCAAGGAGTGTTATAGTAATAGTTAGTGGCATAACACAATAGTAATGCAGCTATTATCCATAAAATTCTGAGAGGAAAAATTGTGATTCCAGAATTTTATCTAGCAAAATCACAATTCACATATTATCATAATGATATAAATTTATAATTCTTTTTAAGGCAAGACTCAGACAAAAACAATGTTTGAGAGCTATAAAAATCAGATCCTTTCACAAAAAATTAAATTGATGACTAAATATGACTAATCAAGAGATTACATTAAATAACTCAGAAGTGAAGAAGTTTTGGGGAAAAGAAGGGATGTAGATCATAAAAGCAATTTAATAGAGAATGCATGTTAAGCAACAGTGAGAATTATGTCTGCAGAAATCTTAAAAATCAGTAAGTGTAACTTTGGGAAGTAGGATAGAGAGAATGTAAAATCCTCAAGTTCCTTATGTTTTACATTAGGAAGTAAATTTTTCAGAAAATAGAAACACAAATTAAGAAAAATAATGATCATATTACCTTTATTTTTTAAATTTTTTTCTCCAATCTTTGTTTTTTTTTTTAATTTTTTATTGTAGTAATTCGTGCAACATAGCATATATCTTTGTTAAGTACAAGTTGTTAACAACATATTTGCACACACTTCTCATTTGATCCCTTCCCCAATTCCCACCCCATTCCCTCACCCTCCCTCCCCCTCAGGTTCACATCAGTGAGTGACCTTGATATGATTGTGTAAGTACATCATGTGCTTTAGGGCGTCCCTCTGCCCCATATGTCCACTACAATTAAATCAACTTCTTTGCTTATCGAGGATCTCTCCTTTTCATCTGGAGACCGTCCTATGCCCCATCTTCTCCCTAGCATCCACATATTAGGGAGAACATATGCTTCTTAACTCTTTGTGACTGACTAATCTCACTTAACATAATGTTTTCCAGTTGCATCCATTTCCCTGCAAAAAACACTGACATGAAGTACGATATTTCTGTCATTTCAATTTCAATTTGTTTACTTTTTCAATTAGTTTCAAATATATTTGAACTGTAAGATTCTACTAAAATTCACCAAAAGTGATCACAATATTATAAATTCAATCCTCTCCACACAGTTGAAATATACAAACTTTGTATATTTGTCATACTTTTTTTTACCTTTCTGTCAATTTATTTTTCTTATCCTATACATTAATGCATAGAATAGGAAATATTTACGGTGATATTCTCCAAATGCTAATTGTATAATGATATAAATTTATTTGGTGAATATTTGCTCACCAAATATTAATATTTATAATGATGTTCATCAAATGCTAATTCTGATGTTTTGTTTGGTTTGGTTTGGTGATAGTATTTCAAATAATTTGTAAATCTTATATGCATGTTTTTGGAATTGACTGAATTCTGAATAAAGACCTCATATTTTTTTAAATAAAAGCAATGAAGTCATTATTTTTAAGATAACAAAATATACTATCATGATACATACCAGAGGACTTTCAGGACTGACCACATTTTAGGAGAAAACATTAAACTATGCAATAGATAAATATGCATGCAGATAGCATGAAGAGTCATTTTCTGGATTTCCTCAAAAACAAAAAGATATCTGTGACTAAAAATAATGCTTAATCTGACATTGCTTATGTTTCTAAGATGGTATTTTAAACTCTTATGACTAGCACATGATGCTTAGCACACACAAAATTAGAAGTGTGATTAGGGGGATTTCCTCAATGCTTCAGTTCCAGTAGAGTCATAAAATAGGCTCTTTAAAAGAATTTAGCGGCCATCAAGCCTCATTTTAGAAATGAGTAAATAAATTTCTAAGGAGGTGAAGAGAGTTTTACTGAAATATTCATGACCAAGTGAACTAAAAATCCAAATACCATATTCTGAATGTTTGTAGTCCCTCAAGCCCCATGTCTTGAAAGTGATGAATTGTAATTCTGTCCCCCAGATGATGACATTGAAAGATTGGGCTTTGGGAGGTGATCATATTATGAGGATATCACTTCATGATTGGGACTGGGGTCCTTGCAAAAGAGGTCTCAGAGAGCTGCCTTGCCCCTTCCACCACATGAGGATGAAGCAGGAAGGCTCCATCTATGAGTCAGAAAATGGACCCTTAACAGATACAGTACCTTGATCTTGGACTCCTGTGTCCCCAGAACTATCAGAAATAAGTATTTTTTTAAATAAAATATGTAGTTTATAATATTTTTGTTATAGCATCCGAAACAGACTAATACACCAAGATAAGGACGGTCTTCTGAAACCTACCTAGTTTAAGCCACACTTTTACATTATATATTTGATTTTTTTTCATGCCATAGAGATGATTGTTTCACTAAATTAAAATACCACATTACATGAGTATTAGACTGTTCTTTTTCTTTTATTAAACTGAGGCTTTTAAAGACTTGAAAGCATAAATTGATAAAAGAAACTAGCTATTCACTAGAATGTCAATAGGATTAATACTGAGGTGCTGGCATAGTGGGTGATTTCTTTGGGATTTATTTTTCACTTGTTTTTGTTTTGTAAATTTTTTACAAGTACATTTATTAGCTCGGAATACTAGTGGAAAAGAGTGTGACTCAAGGATCAGGACTTAGGAATTTTAATACTCACCCACCCTCATGAACTTTTTTTTCCTAGATAGGATGACGAGGCCATTCTTTATATTAGCCATCAGAAATCTGAAAAATAATTGGTAAAAAAATAATAATAACTTTTCAAAATGCCTGCTTACAGATTCTGCAATTAAGAGCAGGAATGAGCTAGAGAGGAAGAGGTCCTTGTGTTTGGGGGTGGGAGGGGTGAACTCATAGTCCTGAGTCACAGCTCTGGGCCTCCCATGAAGCAGCTCGAGATTTTGTCCCCAATGTGCTGTTTTCCAGTACAAGGAGGGCAATGTTCATCTGCTTCTGTGTTGATGGAGGCTTTCACAATAACCTCTGGCCAAAGAAATGTATCCACAGCCACAATGACTTCAGACTCAAACTATTTCGGCAGCAGCAACAACAGGGAAAACAAAGCATCGGCCAATTCCCAAATAAACTCATGTGAAGGCTTCGCATTAGCTAATTGCCAAGGGATTTTATGGGAAACCGTATCAAGAATGTTGTGAAGCTTCTTAGGAGATCGTTTTCTCTTGCTTGAGTCTGAAGAAGGAATGAGCAGTGGAGCTGATGTTGCAAATCAGGGTGGAAATGTGAGAGTCCTAATGGCGTCTTACTTAGTCTTTGTCAACCCTGTGACACTTGATGAGTTCTCGCTCCCCCCTCCCCTTATTTGTCTCTATTCCCCATACTCCAAAATCAAAGCAAGAAACAGAGATAATATGCTACATAAAGATGATGATGATGATAAATGATGATGATAGAATAGATGATAGATAGATAGATAGATAGATAGATAGATAGATAGATAGATAGATAGATACATGATAGATATACACACAGGAATTTAAGTGGCTGAGATAAGTTTTTAATAAGCATAAATTTGATTCCATGCTAAATTCTTTTTCTTGTGTGTGGTATTGGGGATTGAACTCAGGGGCATTCTACCTCCAAACTATACCTCCAGCTGTATTTTTTATTCTTTATTTTGAAACAGGGTCGCACTAAGTTGCAGAGGGACTCACTAGACAGCTGAGGCTGGCTGCGAACCTGGATCCTCTGGTCTCAGCTTCCCAAATGCTGGGATTACAAGCATGCACCACGATACCAAGCTGATTCCATGCTAAATTCTATGCCAATAAATTAAAGCTAATCTTAATGTACAATGAAACTTTATGAGTCAATAAGAAAAACTAAGTTTTTCTAAACAAAATCAAAAGAAAGGGTAGTATGTAAAAACACAACTATAAATATCTGGAAATTATTAAAAGATCCTCAAAATAACTCACCACTAAAATTAAAACTATTAGAAGAAAGTAATCATTTAAGGTATTAATTTTGGGCATAAGTACACAAAAACTCTCTTGTGAACATAAAAGTGATACTTTGGAAACATTTTTTACATATATCAAACACGTATCAAAAATTTAATGTATGGTATCCTTTGTTGCAACCATCTTTTTCTAGAAATTCATCATAAAAATATACTTGTCAAATTGAATCATTTTCTTTTTTTTTTTGCGGTACTGGAGATTGAACTCAGGGGTACTCTACCTCTGAGCTATACCCCCAGTCCTATTTTTTATTCTTTATTTTGAAACCGGGTCTCGCTAAGTTGTGGAGTGCCTCACTAGGTAGCCGAGGCTGGCCGCGAACCTGGATCCTCCGGTCTCAGCCTCCCGAATACTGGGATTACAAGCGTGCGCCACCACGCCCTTCTCATTTTCATATTTTTAAGAAGAGTAAAAGTAGCTGTAAAACCTATGAAAGAAGAACCAAAACATCTGCAGGAGTTTTGGGGTTTTTTTTTTGTTGTTGTTGTTTGTTTGTTTGTTTGTTTGTTTATTTTTTGCGATACTGGGGATTGAACTCAGGGGTGTTCTACCTCCAAGTTATACCCCCAGTCCTATGTTTTATTCTTTATTTTGAAACAGGGTCTCACTAAGTTGCAGAATGCCTCAGAAGAATATTAGAGAAAAGGATCATCATTTGAATTTATCCCCTTCAGAGATTTTTTTTTTTTTCAGTACTGGGGATTAAACCCAGGGACATTCTACCTCTGAGCTACACCCCCAGCCCTATTTTTTCATTCTTTATTTTGAAACAGGGTCTCACTAAGTTGCGGAGTGCCTCACTAGGTAGCTGAGGCTGGCCTCGAACCTGGATCCTCCAGTCTCAGCCTCCCAAATGATGGGATTACAAGCGTGCGCCACCACGCCAGGCTTCTGCAGTAGTTTTTGACACATCTTACTAACACTGATTTAAACAGAATGTATACGGTGCATATCAGTTAGAGGATTAGATACACCTAAATCTTTATGAAGCATATTTTAATATAATTAAATACATGATGCCAGCATAATGTGTTTTTCTTCCTATTTCTGAACAGAAAAATGCCAGTTTCATGTTACAGAAACTTAAAGTGAATTGCTTAAGATTAGAAATAAAACAATTATATTTATCTTTGGATATGCATACTGAAGAGTTTTGATTAAAAATATAGTAGGAAAGAAGAATCTACTAAGATATTGGAATGATCTGAAAATGAATAGTCCTGAGAAAACTTTTTCCAGGCATATCTTAGTATCAGAAGACTAAATTAATACTAATAGACAATTTGTTAATTACTTTGAGATTCTGCAAATTTTAAACATGTTCTTCACTTGATTCTCCAAAGGAACACCTGGACAACGTGAGCCAACCTAGAGGCTATTTAATATGGCTCCATCTCACAGAGGGTGTCAATGACTTAAATTTACCCCCTGCATTTCCATTTTAGGCAGTATTTTTTTCTAGAATTTAGTATTATAAAAATATGTATCTTCATAATTTGATTTTATTTTTATATTTTCAGCAAATAATGTGTTGTAGACTAAAAGAAATGCAGCTTTCTATTTGTTAAGTGTCTGTAGCAGACACTGTTTGGGCACTGGAGATAGAGCATTGGACAAAACAGATTACATCTCTACCCTCGTTTATCCAGCCACAGGAAATAGTTACTACGAGTGCTTTAAAAGGGTTGGCTACTCAAGAGGTTACATGAGTGATGATATTTTAAACTCTTTGGAGGACTTTCCATCAGTGAAGTGGCTGAGAAGTTTCTCAAGCACATGGCATTGTTGCTGCTTTTAGTTCCCTATTTTTTCAGTACTTAAAAAAACTGTTATTAAATACATATAAGATTTTCCATCTTAATCTTGTGTGTGGCGGTGTATTGGGGATTGAACCCAGAAGCATTCTACCCCTGAGTTACATCCCAGCCCTTTAGGGTCTCACTAACTTACCTCATGTTGTCCTCAAACCTGCGATTCCCTTGTCTCAGTTTCCCAAGCACTGGGGTTACAGATGTGTGCCACTGTACCTGGCCCATCTTAACTATTTTTTTAGTATATAGTTCCCTGAGTTCAGTACAACCACATTGTTGGACAACCAATCTCCTGAACTATTTTCATTTTGTAAAATTGAATTTTACTTATTTTAATACATCAGGCTAACAGGAATTTTATAAGAATGAAAAAAAAAAAAGAGAGGGGAATAGACCTTAGGTAATTTGTAAGAATATAACAATGCAAAAGCAAAGGACACTTTTGGCTAAAGATATGCTTTTCATAATATCTGATAAATTGTATGTATACACACACACACACACACACACACACACACACACACACACACACCCCTATATATAATTGGCTTTGTCCCAAACTTCTCCTTCTTCAGTGTTTCTTCACAATCTCACTTTCAAATGAATGGTTTACCATGACTTGCTAACTTTCCACTGGCCCACAACACCAGTGAATTGGAAGAGATTTGGGAACATGTCCAGGATCATCAAGCTCTAATTTATAATCAACTGTAGGGTTTAAAAATGGGATAATATATCAGATACCACATCAGTAACTGAAATTTGCTGCTTTTAGAGTTACAGCACCATAAATAAGTGCAGATCCTATCTCTCTAAGCAAGCATTTAAGGCAAACCACAGAAAACTGCTTGAAGAGATAAGAGAACAGATTCTCTAGCTGTGGCTCTTCAGTTGTGTATATTCTACTAACTGATCCAGTTTCTAATTCTTTTTTTAGAGTCATATAAGTAGCTACCACACTCATGGGAGAGGTCTGAAAATCAGTTGCTACTTGTTCTGTTACCATTCATATTTTCCCCAATTATTTTACTTCTGAGAAATGTTAAAATTAAAAAAACTATTCAAAACTGCTTCTGAGACAATGATCAAATTCTATCATACAAATATGAATAAAATATTTTGTACATGAAAGAGTTATTCTGTAAACTTAGTAGAAATTGAAGTCTCACGTGTATCATTAATTTGTTAGATGAATTTACTCAGAACCTAGACTACTATTCAACAAATACTAATAAGATTCTACTGGTGACCTGTAGCTGGTATCCATTCCGAGGAACTATAATTCCCACTCCAACTGGTCTGTAACTGTTATTTGTTTATTAATCACTTGGAATATCACCATTATTTAGAATTTATAACTTTTCAATTTCCTTGTTTTCATCTCAAATTAACTCAATAATCAGTAATGGGTAATTATTTTCCTGTTTGCTTTTCTACAACAGGAGTTAACAGCAGCTAACTTTGAGGTCTTTCTCATCATAACCAGAGCCTCCACTCCCCATGGATCTGAAGACACTGATGAAATAAAATGGAGTTACCTCCCTCTTTACATGATTACAATGTTTGGAAACTTGAAAGTTCTATCTGTTTTATGATACTGAATTGGTTGAAGTTCTTCCCTGAAATTGTTTATTTCAAATGTTGTTTTAGGCAATCTAAGCTTTCACTAGTTGTGGATGCTCCAGAATTTCATATAAGAAAAGTTCTTACTTCATCTTGGTTGGGTTGCTCAAGTGATAAGTTAATGTGACACAGTCACAACTTTTTGTCCTGTCTAAAAGAGCTTTCCCTGAATTTCTTTGTATTACAAAATTGTCTTCCAACAGACAACCACAAACATTTCAAATTTCAGGGGTTCAAAAGCTTTATTCACATTAAAGTGCTAGAAAGTTATTACATTCCAACTCATTTCCAGTTCCCAGGCTAACTGAATTGCTAACTCATGCTGACTCATGGGTGGGTTTTTATCCCTGGATGATTCTTATTTATAACCTGAACCAAATCCTAAGTTATTTCTTTATAATAAGTTTAAGAAAACAAAGCACACACAGAGAGACAGAGAGAGAAATTTGTCTGCAGCTTCAGTTGATATTTTGAGTTCTGTACTTCATTTACCAGAAATATCTCAAGTCCGGCTGGGAATGCTATAAAATTTGAGACAGATAAAAAAGGTATAGCTCCCTGAACTATTGTAATAATATTTTACATTTATATAAGTAAAATATTTCACATATGTTAGTTCATGTGAACCATATAACAGCCATTTTTTTCTGGTAGAACAGAAGTCTACTGGGATGAGATCTACCTCAGTATCTGTGTCTGGGGTCATTCCATTATTACTAACTCTCTAACCATTTTCTGATGCTTCCTGATGCCAGTGACTCCCTAAAGATTGTGCCTATCTATGAGTTTAAATTGCTCACATTCTCAGACCAACTATGGCCCAAGACAAAAAGCATGTAGGCACATCTTGCCTAACTAAGTGTGGGCTGTAGATGGGTCAGGGGTTATTGTATGGTCTCTTTATTTGCAACCTCTGGTACTCAGATCCTTAGCTGAAGTGCTTTCTACCACCCTGCTGATTCCATTGCTTATTTTATTTGCTCTGATGCCTACATCACCAATATCATTTCTAACTGTTGGTAGGAAAGCCACAATCAATTCATTTCTTAGGAAAATGCAAAACTGAATAAAAATTTTTTAAATTATTTTATTTTTGATTAGCATGTACTATTTGTGCATAATAATGGGTTTGGTGTGATACTTTTACATAAGCATATAGCTATAGCGTGTACTGATTAAATACAACCTCCTTTTATCCATCCTTTTCCATTCACCAATTTCAATATTTGAAATTATGAATGAGGAGGAGGAGGGAGCAGGGTGGGATCCAGAGGGAAACTGTCAGGAGCCCTATCATGGGCCAGCGGTGGTTGCAGGAGAGTTTTTGACTGCGAGTTCCCCAGAGAAAAGACCCCACCTTTGTGAAATCTCACAGTGGGATTAAATTGCCCTGGATCCTGAGCAGCAAATTAGCCCCTGGGGATACCTTGCCTTTGTCCATTCGAAGAAGAACAAATACCAACTTTATTCAAGACCCATCACTTATATAGTGTTCTGAACAAAATGGCTCATGTATGTGCCAGGGTGACTTGTACATGCATGTTACACTTTGCCTAGTCATACTTACGTAACTATAAACATTTGTGGCTGTGTGGCATCTTGTCTTCATCGCTGCCTGTACTTCCTCTGGATCCTCACAGAAATGCACTGCATACGATGTGCATGTATGTTTCTAGCACACGAAACCCCAATATGATGTATGGTTACAATGCACCAATAAAAGTATATTAAAAATATTTTCAAGTAAGGTAATCTGCAAATCTTCTACTTCATAAAGTCATGAATTTTCTACTCATGTTCTTAAAATCTTGAAAAGAAGCATTCAATTTTAAAATTATTATCCCATTGTCCTCTGTTTTATTTCACTATAACATCTAATGCTTTCTTCGTTCTATTCCAAAGATTTACTTGAATTAGCCAAAATTACATATCACATTGCCATCCTCTTAACTTGGGGTTTTCTTTATAATTTTGACATTTTAGTTTGGTTTCCATGATTTTTCATCTGGCCCAGAGACTTCTTTTTCTAACTCATATCTTATTGTTTTTGTCATATCTATAAAATTATCTTTCTACTGTGATAATCACAGAATAATGGGGAGAGTTCAGGATATCATGCAGGATTGTGAAATGTATGTATAAAATCTGTCAAACATTTTCTCATGAAAAAGAAAAAGCCACCAAATGTCTTTTTTAAAAATCTATCTTTGTTTCAGAGAATAAAGTAGCATTTATAGTTCCCATGACATTAAAAAGAATCTCAGAATATCATTTTACATGAAAGGCAGTATGTACTTTAAGCAGAAACTGTGATTGGTCCTCTTTTTTATCCCTTGGCATGGCTGTGTCTGGCATAAACCAAATTTAGAAAACACGCTAATTTTTTTTTTATTTCTATATTAATGTTAGCAACAAAATCTGATTCAGGCTGATTTAATTCAGGTTTTCACAAAAAGACTTTCAACTTAAAAGTAGGTCTATATGCCTTCCCAGCTATACAGTTTATTAATGCAGATCACTTCCTAATGCAGTCTCTGTCTATAGAATTTTAACTTTAAACATTTTAGGACTGCTGATCATTTGTCCAATTTTACCCATACTAGTATGCATATAACCAGTGATATCATTTTGAAGACAAACAGACCACTCCAAGGAAGACATCTGTGGGACTAAACCACTTATTTCCAACTTATTAGTTTTACAACATAAAACTATTACATTAGAAAATTGGGAGGAGGAGCCGGGCGTGGTGGCGCACGCTTGTAATCCCAGCATTCAGGAGGCTGAGACCAGAGGATCCGGGTTTGCGGCCAGCCTCAGCTACCTAGTGAGGCACTCCACAACTTAGTGAGACTCGGTTTCAAAATAAAAAGAATAAAAATAGGGCTGGGGGTATAGCTCGGAGGTAGAATGCCCCTGAGTTCAATCACGCAAAAAAAAAAAAGAAAATTGGGAGGAGGCAATCTTCTGTGTCATATTATACATGAAATACTAGTAATAATCACATATCTTGGCATAGCACTTAGGGGGTTAGGTTTTGGTATCACACTACCCTGTAACCTTGGGTATGCGTTCACACTGGGCCTCAATTTCCTCCTTAGCAAAATGGGAACTAAAGTGTCTTTTTCCTAATCAAATAGAATAATTTTGAGTAGTACATGGAACATAGAATGAACACAATAAATGTAAACCATGATTAATTCTGTTTCTTGCAATGTTGTCATTTTTGTGTGTATTTGTGATAATTTTTGCTTTTATCATTGTTTGAAATGTTACTTAACATTATTTTGAGAACTTATACTTAAGTGTTACTAGCTACGAAATAAAAATTTGTATTATTTCCTTTTTAAGTTGTTATTGTGGTAAAATATACACAATATTTACAATATTATAAGTTATAAAAATATTAAGTGATATTAAGTACATTTGTATTACTGTGTAATCATCATTGCATCCATCTCTGTAACACTTTTCATCCTGCAAACTCTATATCCACTAAACAATAACTCCTCCCTCTCCCCGTCCCTTAGCTTCTCGCAACTACCATTTCATTTTGACCATTCTAGGTACCCATATAAGTGGGGTCACATTTATCTTTTGTGATTGGCTTATTTGCTTAGCAATGTGTTTTCTGGGATATTTGTTTTATTTTGCTTTACCTTAGGTACTTGGAATTAGACCCAGGAGCACTCTACCTCCAAGCTACACTCAAGCTCTTTTAATTTTTTTCCTTACAGACTCATTATTGACACTCATTTTCTCATTATTCTCACATTTCAAATAATACCTTTGTTAGATGCCACAAGTATTTTAATACTTGGGGGGGGTGTACCAAGACAAGATTGAAAATATATAAGTGTCTGCTTATGTTTAAAAATGAGAGAACAGTGATTTTGAAGGAGATATTTAGGCCATGGGCCATATATGAGTTCTCCAGAATATTATATATATATATATATATATATATATATATATATATATATATATATATATATAATATATATGAAATTAAAAACCTGTTAAGTTATTGCCTTAAAACTATTTGTTGTGCAATTTTACCCCATGAAAAGTCTATATTCAGCCGGTCATGATGGGACACACTTATAATTCCAGTATTTGGGAGGCTGAGACCAGAGAATCCGGGTTCGCAGCCAACCTCAGCTACCTAGTGAGGCACTCCGCAACTTAGTGTGACCCTGTTTCAAAATAAAGAATAAAAATAGGGCTGGAGGTGTAGCTCGGAGGTAGAATGCCCCTGAGTTCAATCCCCAGTACTGCAAAAAAAAAAAAAAAGTCTATTTGCACTCCAGGGAAACATGTGCTTCAGTTTGAATAATATGTTTTTGAAAGTCTGAAAACAATGACAACTATTTAAAGTAGGATGAAAGTCTCTAAAATTAGGATTTAGAGAAAAGTGAACAAAATGTTTTTATAGAAATTGTCACTATTTAATGTTTTAAGTGGTAGAATATGATATAGAACTGGAGGTAAAAAGTTGCCTTTCAACATCACAACTGGAACCAGGATCTGTTAACACCCAGTGTAGCCCTTTTATTGGGTAATTGTGAAATGGATACTACCCTTACTAAACAACTGAGTAATGTTTTGTCATGTCATTCTAGTATAACACTGTTTTCCTAACAACATTGCACTATAGGTAGCTAAAAAACATTTGTATACCTCTATATTGCTCTTATTATCCTCTCCAACTTAACAAAAAGGATATGTGCATGTGTGTGTGTGTGTGTTCCAGAATGGTGGTAGGGTAAGTTCATTATAGAACATGTATAAATAAGTAGAAAGTATGCTTCCAATTTATGGCATTTAGCCAATCCCACTATGAACCTATAATTCAATAACATATTAACTTTATGATGTGGCTTATTTTTATCATATTATAAAACTTTTAATTAAACATTTTATTTTTAAAATAATTATAAGTTTATTAATGATAGAATATGTTTTGAGAACTAATAATATGCAAAGTTATAAGTATGTATAGTATGAATACAATTCCGTATTAAAATGCATAGTAAAAATAAGGAATTATTTAAAATGTCCATTGCTATAGTATTGCCTCTAGATATTACAGTTATGGGTCACTGTTTTTATGGGAGAGTCATTGCTTTATTACTTTATTTTTTGTACTTTCCATATTTTAAAAAATGTATTACTTTAACATTCAGAAAAACCCAAAGAAATAAGCAAAACATAAATTCCAGGTTTATGGAACCCTCTGCTTCTTTTTATTCTTCCTCTGGACCCTTAAGCACCTTACAAGGTGCAGGTACAAGGTCACCTCCTCTGTGACATCCTCCTTGCCCTAATGATCCACTTTAAATGGGTGAGAATTGTATGTTATATAAATTGCATCTCAATAAAGTTCTAATTCTTTTAAAAAAGTGATATATTGGAACTGTGTAACTAGAATCTCAATGGAATAGGGATTATTGTATTAGGACAGTCTTACACAAGAAGTCTTTAATATATGAGGATGTAAAACGAATTATACTTATATAATCACATACACAAAATAAAACTCAAAAGAGCATCACATTATTTACTATTTCTTACAATAAAATTCTGCACTATTCTTAGAAATGAGAAAAAGGTACACACCATAATTCCAGGACTTGGGAAGCTGAGACAGGAAGATCCCAGGCTGGAGGTCAACTTCAGTCACTTAACAAGATTCCAGAAGCTTAGTAAGACCCCATTTTAAAATAAAAAATTAACAAATGAGCTGTGGGTGTAGCTTGGAGGTAGAACACCCTCGATTCCATCCTCAGAACTCTCACAAAGGCAATTAAAGGAAAAAATAATAATTTATTTTCTTACATATTTGTGTAACAACTTACATATTGGTATAAATATGCACCTAATATTCTTTAAATGACCAAGTGGACACTAAATTTGAGTATATTAAAAGTGCAATAATAATTCAGAAAATTGTAGTTACAAGTGACTTAAAGACTCATTCAGTCTGATACAATTTTATATATAGTGTAAAAGGTACAGAGAGGTAAAGATGGTGCCCAGGAAACTTGGAAAAGGCAGAGTAGACCAGCCACCAAATTCCTTTACCTAGTGATGAAGTACCTTACTGCTCTAGTACCACTTCCTAAAAAACTACTTGAACATCACCTACTTTTGGAAGATAGATAAAACGCTGAGTCAAAATATATTTGAAGGTAGACACGGAAACAATTGAAAGACAGCAAAATACAAAGCATGTAAAAAAAAAAAAAAGGCAAGGAAATTGAACTATAGAAAATTTCAAAGTAAGCCATAAAACAATAGCAAAAGAAAGGAGATTTTCAATTAAGTCAGATGACAAAGGAGTCTACTGAAGCCCAGCAATGGACATTAAGGTCCCCTGGCAGCAATGAGATGACCATGGCATTGGACAGACTGTGACTCCTAAAGACTGAGTCAAGGAGGCCACACAGCTAGGCAGCGGGTAGGAATGAGCACTGAGCAGACAGATGGACTGCTGATGTGGACAGCCCCAACTTTCATTCCTGCAGTGGGATCAATACACCACAGGGAACTAGTACCAAGCAGTACTGCCTTCTGTTACCCAGTGGTAATCCCTATCTTGGTTCTTGCGTCTTCCAAGAGAAAGAATTCATTGGAAAGCAGGATAGCAGTATATAAGTGATTTATTGAAAGAAGTGCAGGCCAGTGTTAAAAAAAAAAAAAAAAAGGCAGTGATGAATTAAGCAGGGAGGGCTTATATTCCAGAGAAAAAAAAGAAGTCTGACACAAGCCAGTTTCTGGAGTGCAAAACAGCATGGAACAGAATGTTATGCTCCAGAGAAAGAGTTTAGAGCAGTTCATTTCTGGGAGTGGAGAAACACAATGGAATCTTCCATGGGGTAGGTTGTATTTATTTATTTATTTATTTATTTATTTATTTATTTATTTATTTATTTATTTATTTATGGTACTGGGGATTAAACTCAGGGGCATTCTACCTCCAAGCCTCTTTTTTTTTATTCTTTATTTTGAAACAGGGTCTCACCAAGTTGCAGAGGGCCTCACTAAGTAGCTGAGGCTGGCCATGAACCTGGATCCTCTTGTCTCAGCCTCCCAAGTACTGGAATTACAAGTATGCACCACCACACCCAGGTTGGGTGAGTTTTATTGAGTCTGGATATCTGCCCCCTGATGCATATGCATTTGGGGAGGTCACTGTCTCCTATTATGCTCAGTGCATCTGTGTGCTGTTCTCTGCCATATCAGGACCCCACTCCACCCCCAATGACCAAGTGAAATCCTGCAGGGGGTTATGCAAGTGTTTTTCAAACCATAGTTCTCTAAGAGTAGCTAGGTGGAGAGTCCCATGCTTCTATCCATGAGGGCCTACTTAACTTTCCCATCTTACCACCTGCTCCTTTCTACCTAGCTCCCTAACAGAACTCCCTCATAGAAGGACTTGGAGTACATAACCAGAAAATAGTGGATGATTAATTGAATAGTGATTGTTTTCATTAGATATACTTTATTGAGGGGGCATATTACTAGATAATTCAAACTCAAGATCTAGGTTCATCACTGAAATGATAGATAATTTCTAATATTTTAACAATAGCACTTGAAAATGACTTTGGAGTCATTTATCTCACAAGTGTAAAGCATTATATGAACTGGTTTATATATCTTATTCTAATCCAAGTCAACTGGAACTTACAGTCTTTTCAGAGTTCTCACACCGGAGAAACACCCATAGAGAAATAGTCTTTCCTGCATCTGGCAGAGGTAAAATTCAAGCCATGTCTGGGCTGTCAAAGCTTAGCTAGGTCCAACATTTGCAGCACCTGGGGCAAGAATACAGACGGAGGCCCACATGCCAGATGTCTTTCTGCTTAAAAGGTATGAGCTAAAACGATAAGCTAATTAAAGATGCCCCATCCTACTACCTTGCTAAAATGAATAATACCTTCAAAACAATAGAATTCAAACTATTTTTGAAGCTCTGAGTTGTCTTTAACTAAGAGTCATTAAAATACCAAAGATAGGGTGTAAACTACATCAGCACATCTGTCATGCTGCTGAAGTGTCAGTGATGTTTAGAAGAGTTATAAAATAATTGCATGCAACCCAGCAGCTAATGTATATGTACACAGTAAAATTTACTTCTGCTGCCTTAATTTCAAAACAATAGACAACTATAGTATTATAATTAATTTTTAATAACCTGTAATTTAGTAACAGTAACAACCTTAAAGACTAAAATAAAATACAAAGATATTCAAAGTATAATAGGTCTAAGCACAGTTTCATCTGAAATGCAAACTGAAGCAAAAAGTAAAAATATAAAATAGTGAAATTATCTATTTTGGGAGGGGGGTGCTGGAGATTTGACCATAAAGGGCTCTACTATATCCCCAGCCCTTTCTCTTTATTTTTTGTTTTGAGACAGGGTCTTATTAAGTTACTGAGGCTGGCCTGAAACTTGTCATCATCCTACCTCACCCCCAAGTAATGAGGTTATAGGTGTATATCACTGCACCTGACCTGAAATTATTTTACATACATTTTAAAACACTTTCTCTAGAAAGTTTAAATTATCAAAATTTAAAGAAACTTACAGAATATCAAATTAAAACCAAATTTTTTAAATTAGCTCTGTTTTTGTTTAATTTTAAAAGCTTATGTATGCTTAGCCTTTCTTTTTATAAAAATGCCACCAATTTGGGTTCCTTTTTTCAGGTCTTCTCACCTGTGTGGGAACTTTGCTGTCTCTCCATTTTCTATTTTTCCTTGGTCTAAAATAAGCTTGCATACTATTATGCAAAAACAAAAACAAACAAACAGAAACATCAGTTTGCAAAAATCATCAATAGAAAAAGTTCAACACATTACAGTCAAGTGACTCATCCTCTTAGTTAAAACTATTCATCAAAAATCCCATATAGAGCCGGGCGTGGTGGCGCACGCTTGTAATCCCAGCATTCGGGAGGCTGAGACCGGAGGATCCGGGTTCGAGACCAGCCTCAGCTACCTAGTGAGGCACTCTGCAACTTAGTGAGACTCAGTTTCAAAATAAAGAATAAAAAATAGGGCTGGGGGTGTAGCTCGGAGGTAGAATGCCCCTGAGTTCAATCCCCAGTACCGCAAAAAAATAAATAAATAAAAATAAAAAAAATGCCATATAAGCCAGGCTTGGTGGTGTACCCCTGTAACCCCAGTACTTGGGAGGCTGAGACAGGATGATCCCAGCTTCAAGGATAGCCTCAGCAAGTAGTGAGACTCTCATCAACCTAGTGAGACCCTGTTTCAAAAAATAAAAATAAAATAGGGCTGAAGGTGTAAGTCAGAAGTAGAATGCCCCTGGGCTCAATCTCCAGTACCACAAAACAAAACAAACAAGCAGAAACAATATAGTGCAACTAATACTTTTTTTAACTACCACCTTTAAAATTAACTAGATGAAACAAATACCATAGAGTTATTTTTGCTCTAAAAATTTGAAGGGAACAATTGAAAATACAATGATTTTTATATATATGAAGAAAAAAATAGTTCTACTCTGACTTTAAGACCTCTAGTTGAAACATGTACAATATTTATGTATCAGTTAAAAATAACATACAAAATAATTTATAAAAATACCTCCAATTGATCATGATTTATCAAATACCAGGGGTTAAAGCATATCCCTTTATCTCTTTCTTAAGTCATTTTTAACTTTATAGAAAGTGCAAACAATTCCAAGTATATTGGTTTATAGCTACTGAAAGTTTAGAAACAACAAACCAAAAATTATGGTTGATGATTGTGCATACATTTACATCAATTTTTACATCACTTACATCAATTTTTAAATCCCAGTATCTCAGTAAAATAATTGAAATATTATTTTTAAAGTGTTCAGGAGTGCTTATATCAAGAATATTTCAATTTTTCTAGTTTTCAAGGGTAAAACCAACATACTCTATTTATACCTCCCTGAGTGCTTTAAAAAAAAGAATAGTCTTCCCAACAGCAAGTCTGAATAAGGAGGGAGGAGAAAGAAAAAGCTGGCTGAATAAAAACTAGAAATACATTTCACAATGCGCCTAGTCCTGTACACCCTCAAGGACCAATTAACCAGTAAGCCTTATCGCCACCAAGCTTTGAGTTCACCTTGATCCTGTTGCAGGTCTCTGATCCATCAGCTAACCTGTGTGTACCAAGAACAATTGAGTGTTTCCTTCAGTATCACTGCTAAGTGACAAAGGAAGTGAGTCTCACTGGGATGAGAGACTGGCTCTCGTTTTGTATTAAGAGAGTCAAGACTGAACAAGATCGGAGAAATTTCTTGTGCAAAGCCCGTAAGGGGCTGAGAAATTTTGCCCCTTCTCACTCATCTCCAAATTTCTTTGCTCTTTTTCAATCTTTTTCAGTTGGTTCTCCTGCCTACATTTGTCTAGCCTTCTGTCAACTATTTTGTTGTTGGTCTTGATTTATTTTGGCAGCGCATTTGCGTCAGAGTGGTTACAAGTGGTTGAGAACTCTGCGGAGCGGGGAGCCCACAGGCCAGCAGCCCTCGGGCTTGAATTCCCGAGATCCCTGCTCCACTGTCGCCAGACTGCCACCTAGTCTTGCCAGTTAGTCTTGGTGCTGACACGCAAGCCTGCACAGCCATTCCTGAAACACAGACGCGTCATGAGTTCTTGTGCGTGATATCAATAACCACCAAAATCTCTCCCCGATTTCCCCATGGCTAAACTTACTCATCTCAAGAGGAGGCATGACAAATATTCCGAGACTTTTAATGCGCAGAGGAATTAGTGAGGCAGTAAAATCATTGTATTTGGAATTATATTCAAAAGCCAACTTGGAGTGCAGCAGGAAGGAATGAGACTACCACATAACTAGCCTGGCTGGAATCGGTTCCAAGAGCATAAGGATGTACTGGGAGCAGTGTATTTCCTGGAACCAAAATAGAAGGTGGGTGGGGACGATAGGCAAGTAATGACAGCCAGGAGGAACCTGAACTTTCATCTTCTTGACTATGGTATTAAGGAATACTAACTGTGCTTGGCAAGCAGTTAAAGGCCTGGTCACCCAGTGGGAACTTCACACACCTGCGTCCTGCAACAATCCTAACAATCGTTGGCTATCTGCTCCGTAAATGGGTTTTCAACAAGTACTCACAATGATGAAATAATATAGAGGAACAATTTGCGGTGAGGAAAGAATGTTCTAATGTGAAGGCGTCAGCCTGTTACCTTAATGCCAGCAACACATTTTCATCAACACTGGCTGCGGCCCTGGCTGCAGGCACATTTGCACACATTTAACACTACCGTCCAATGTGCCTTGGAGAAAAGGGAGGAACCTAAGTTATCAATTAATTAAAAATTGATAAATGAACTTGGAAGAAAGAATAGAAACCCAGAAATTGCAAATAGGAGCCGGATGTATTGATAAGAAACAATAACAACAAAAAAACAAAAGTCGTTTTACTCATTTTAGTAACATACTATGAATCCAAATGTCACTCTTTCTTTTATCCCTTTCTCCCCAGTTGTATAGAACTTCCCTTATTTTTTGGATAATGACTTCATACATCCATTTTAATTCAAAATAAATATTATATCATTCTGACTGACAAATTTGTTCGTAAAAACATTCCTTTAAGATTTGAAACAAAATTAAATTAAATGTTTAATTACTCAAGCAGCATTTATTGAGTGATTAATTTTTCAATAGCACTACATTAGATGAAATTGTAGACCATGGTAAATGATGTATGTCCTATTAAAAAAATTAATTTCTTATTTGAGAAAAGAAGTTATATATGTATTAAAATGAAAGTAAATAATCATTTCCAGCCAAGTAAATAGTATAGTTTGTAAAAAATTGGGGAAATTGGAATAAAGAACATCAGTAGTATGGCAGCCAGAATGAGGGTTTGATTGAAAGATAATATAGGGCTGAGAGTTAGGAGACATGAGTCTAGAGCCAGACAGGCTTGTGCTCAGAGTCCACATCTATCCCTTACTTAGCATCTCTCAGCCTGGCTTTGTCATCTGTAAAATGGGCACAACAGCAATTCCTAACTTTTTTTTTTCACCAGAGATTGAACCTGGGGATGTTCTATAGCCGAGCTACATCCCAGCCCTTTTTATACTAGTTTTGAAACAGAGTATCATTAGGCTAAGAGTATCACTATCTTGCTGAGGCTGTCCTTGAATCTTCAATCCTCCTGTCTCAGTCTCCCAAGTACTAGGATTACAGGCATGTGCCACCATGCCCAACTAACAATCCTTATATTTATAATATTGCTGAAAGGACTATGTGTGAGAGTGGAAGAGTAATTAATATTGGATTCTGGCTCACAGCAAAAAAATTAAAAATGATTTAGTAAAAGGAATGGTGGAGACCAAGATTTAAAAAGGAAATAGAATATTCCTTCTATTTTTTGCAGATAAATACAAAAGGTTTTCTGAATATAATACAAATACAGACTGTATAAACTACAAGAAATGTCTCTCTATAATAAACTGCTGGACTTAAAAGAAGAAAGAAAAGGCTGAGTGTGGTGGTGTACGCTTATAATTCCAGTACTTGGGAGGGTGAGACAGGAGGATCACAGGTTCAGGGCTAGCCCCAACAAGTCCCTCCACAACTTAGTTATTTCAAAATAAAAAGTAAAATAGAGCTAGGGATGTATCTCAGAAATAGAATACCTCTGGGTTCAATCTCCAGTACTACAGGAACAAAAAGGAGGAAAAGGAGGGGGAGGAGGCAGAGGAGGAGGAACCTAAGGGGAGAAAAGAATCACTACCTGATTTCAAGATTTACTGCAAACTATAACAATCAAGAGAGCATGGGATTGGTGAAAGGACAGACATATGGATCAATAGAACAGAATCGCAAGCCCAGAAATACTCTCATGAGTATAGTTAGCTGATCTTTGGCAAAGAAGGAAAGCAATTCAATGGAGAAATGTTCGTCTTTTCAATGATGGTAATGTGATGATTGTCAGTCCTTTTTTTTAAAAAGACAAAGATATTAAACTTAATTAGAAAAGATAATTCAAAACTGACTATATTACATATATGTAATTTGCAACTTTATTATGGGTGTGACAAGTTTTCTAAAACAATCTTTCATGCCAAAAATATAGTCCTTAAAAGAAAATATTAATAAATTGTATCATATTATAATTAAGAATTTCTACTCTGCAAAACATATCATTAAGAAATTTAAACTGTCCAACTGGAAAAAATATGTTTAAAACACACATCTAATAAAAGACTTGTAACCAAAATAACAAAAAAACTTCTAAAATGCAACAATAAAAGAACAAATAAGCCAAATAACAAATAGGCCAAAGATCTGAACAGATCATTAAAAAGATGGACAAGTAGCAGCAAATATTTATTTGAAAAGTTGCACAACACCATTTATGATTAGGGAGTTGCAAAGTATAACAACAATGAGATACCACTGCACACCTGTTAGAAATGCTAAAATCCAAAAAAGAGAAAACCCTGCCATCACCAATTGCTGGTGAGGACATAGAGCAACAAGAACTCCCATCACTGGAATGGAAAATGGTACAGCCAGCTAGGAAGATAGCTTGTCAGCTTTAAGCGAAGCTAAATATAGTCTTACCACACTCTACATCAACCTCTAGGAATTTACCTAAAGGATTTGAAAATTCACACCCATACAAAAACCTGCAAACAACCCAACCATTTATAGAAGCTTTATTGTTAATTGGCCAAACTTGGAAAGGACTCTTTGAGTGACTTTTTGAGAGCAGGCTGTAAAATTGGGGAAAAAAATTACAAAATGATTTTGATGTATTATTTAGAGCACCAGAAAACAAGGAAATATGCAAATAAGAAAAAAATCCCCATAATGATCACAGTGCAGCAAAGGCATACAGCAAAAAGCTGAAAGAACAATTAATAGCCAAAGCAGGGACAATTTGAACAACAAAATAAATTAGCATTGAATTATAACCCAGAGTTTAAAATAAATATTCACAATCTCACATAGATATGAAATATTGATTTAATAAATAAGTAAATGGGAAAGAAGAGGGAAATCTTCCGGGGACAAGTGAAAATCATATATTTAGTTTCTGTCCTTCCCATTTCTTATGTCTAGGCTATGTATGGGGGCTTCCTTCCAAAGATTACAACGTGTAAAGGAGGAGGGGAGACTACAGTGGAGAACCTACCTCAGTCAGGTAATCAAGTTAATCTGATCAATAGGGACAAATCATGGTTACAGTGTGCATTCCTGAAGTGATATAATAAAAATTACACTTTATCTCTGAGGTCTTCCTCCAAAAAACTCCAACTCCAGTCTAATCATGAGAAAAACATCAGTTGAATTTCAATTGAGAGACGGTCTACAAAACATCTGACCAAAACTTAAATTCTTCAAGGTCATTAAGAACTAGGAAAGTCTGAGAAACTGACACAATCAAAAGAAGCATAGAGAGACATGAGGATTAAATGTAATATACTATCTTGATGAGATCTTAGATCAGAATAGGTTAGTAGATAAAAACTAAGGAAGTCAATACAGCAAAGACAATGATATTTATCAATATTGCTGTAATCTTTGTATCAAATGCATTAATCGGAAATGTAAAAACACTGATGTACAGAATATGGAAATTGATCATCTTCCAATTTTCTTGTAAATTCAAAACTGTTCTAATATAAAGCCCAATTTAAAAAATATATGATAAATATTATTAAATCAAATTCAACTTCATAAAATTTATCCTAAAAATAAAAATTTTAACATCAAAAACAAAGGAAACATTTTTAGCATATTAAATTAAAATCCTGAAGACTATTATGTAGTCATTTAACAGATTGTAAAAAGGTGTTTCCAAATTTTAAAACACATTCTTGAAATAGTAACAATAATAATAATTAATAATAATAATATAAACCATGGGAACAAAAATAAGTCATCTATCCTAATAAAGTATATCTATCACATACAATACAAATCATATTTAATCATGTAACAATAAAGTATTTGACTGATATTTTCTTCTACAAAAATGAAGTCCTTGAGGAATTACAGAAACATCGCTTCCCCACAAGACTGATACAATGAGAATACTAAGGATATTACTAATCTAACAAAGTGTAGCACATGTTTCGTTATTAAAACAAGGATTGTATGTTTT